>JASCZI010211453.1:18450-67602 GCA_036250425.1 Stylosanthes scabra | reverse complement strand
GCCTTTTCAAAAAGGTGTTTCAAAAAGCAAAAAGCAAGAGAGAGAAAAACTAGAAGGTGTCATAAAATGTTTCTAGGGCATTCTTGGCTTTACGTCTCAAATTTACAGGGCGACTAATGTCCAAAGACGTATTATAGCGTCACGCTATAATTCTACATTTTCGTCGTATCTTTCGTTTTACCGGAATTACGACCGGGCGTTTCGCGACGGAAACAAGCGTCGCTAAAATGGTACAGAATTCACACTTTGAATTTCGTCACCCTTGAGCTATCAACTCGAGCTTATCTAGGAAATTATAAATTTACGTCGGAGTTATTTTCCTTAATATCCTCCGTTCATTCTAAAGACGGCCGAAACGGTTAAACCGTCGCCAAACAACGCACTGTCGCTAAAAACAGAAATTTACCGAAGCAAGCAAACACTGGAGACGAACTCCACATCAAACACATCTAGGGTATCCAAAACCCTTAAACACGCCATCATTCACCAAAAGTACAAAAGGAAAGGCGGTTCACACGTTTCTGTTAGAAACAGGAATAGCAGAAAGACGGGGTTTTACAATGGTCATGTAGTGGTCTACAAGCAAGAGATTTTTGTTTGTTTTGGTTATGTAGAGTGTAGTAGTTTTGGTGGTGTAATAAAATGACAAAATAAAATAAAGGTGTTAAAGAAATAATATAATCCCCACTATATAAAGATTGAGTAGTAGTAGTCTTTCTACATGACAAGTGTCAAGCTAATAGAAGTTTGGCACAAATCCTTTATTCTCCAACTCATTGACATATGTCACTATCTCAATACATTTCATGAATGCATCATTAAATAGAGGACCATGTAACGTATTTCAGTTCAACATGATGCGTGATTTGAAAAATTAATTAAAAAATAATTTATACAGTGGTCTTACAAATAAGATTATTAAAAAACTAATATAATATTTTGGGATAAAAATAAAATATTTATTTTAAATTAAAATTTTCAATCATTAAATTTATAAGAAAGAATATAAATAAAAATTTAAAAGGAATTTTACATAAATTTTTTTTTGGATTTCAAATATAAAATTTGAAATATTATGTTTTCAAAATGAAAGGAAAATAAAAATTGAAAGAAAATTTTGTTATTAATTAATTTTTTTTTGTATTTTTGTTAAACTTAATAAGTGCATGACAAAGTTTTTTTAATCAAAATATTATTTAATTGAAAATTGTCTAATTTAGTGAGTTAACCAAAGACATTATAATATAGTGATTACAAAATGATTTAGCAACTTAAAAAAAAATTATAGAAAAAAAGGAATAATATCTTTTTAATTTAAGTTTTGTAAAAGAAGAATATAGAAAACATGATATAACAAGTCTAGCTATCACGAAACTTAAGTATTTTACTTCTTAAGATAATATCGTAAAAAAAATTTAAAATAAACATGCATATCGATTTAATACTCCGCGCAACGCGCGGGAAATACTCTAGTATGAATAAAGGTGGTCTAGAAAGAATAAATGAGAAGCTTTTGCATGTTCCTAAGCCATGCAACCAATGAGAGAGAACTCTTTATGAAAATGTGTCTCAAAAAGTGAAAAGTAGGAGAGAGAAAAACTAAAAGGTGTCATAAAATATTTCTAGGGCATTCTTGGCATTACGTCTCAAATCTACGGGGCGACTAAGGTCCAAAGACGTATTATAGCGTCGCGCTATAATTTTAACATTCCGTCGAATTTCACTTTTTACCGAAATCACGACCGGACGTTTCGCGACGGAAACAAGCGTCGCTAAAATGGTACGAAATTCACACTTTGAATTTCGTCACCCTTGAGCTACCAACTCGAGCTTATCTAGGAAATTATAAATTTCCGTCGTAGTTATTTTTCTCAATATACTCCGTTTGTTATAAAGATGCCCGAAACGGTTAAACCGTCGCCAAACGACGCACCGTCGCTAAAGACAAAAAATCACCAAAACGAGCAAAAAATGGAGACGAACTCCACATTAAACACATGTAGGGTATCCAAGACCCTTAAACACGCCATCATTCATCAAAAGCACAAAAGCAAAGACAGTTCACACGTTTCTGTCAGAAACGGGAATAGCAGAAAGACGGGGTATTACATTTCTCACTAGCTGTTTTCCTCTCCTCCACGACTCGGGTTCGAGTCTTACAAGACGCAAAAAATAATAATAAAATAAAATAAAACTAATATGTCCACGGCAAAAGTTTCTACTTCATTTTTAACTTTTCAACAGATGAATAATGCACAAATTCGTTTTCACCAACCTTCTGATTCAAATTAATTTTCCAACCCCTATTTATACATTGGCTGAACCCCACAAATTTGAGTTAAAATGTTTGATTAATTATCTTGCAATACTTGATTAGTGATGCATTGTTTCTATCTATGGATGGGTACTTTTCTTGAGTTTATAATTTGTAGACGATACAATTCTAATAGATGCATGCACTCTCTGGTGGCATGCTAAATGGATGGCTTATGGCTAAGCTGGCTATAAGCAGCTGGCAAATTGTAGTGTGACACTGTGGAAGTATAAGGGTAGTTTAACCAAAATTTTGACCTGCTAAAAGAAACAGTAATTTTTCAAATGAAACGTAGTAAATGTTTAACTGGGATTATTTTCCAAATAATGAAAGGAATAAACAAATGAGAATTGCGACAGAGTAGCTTCATCCTTTCGGACTTCTGCAATTGATCTTGAAGGAGGACTTTGTTTATTGCCATGTTTCTTTCTATTTCTCTTCTCTTTATTTTTGTTTTTTTTTTTTAAATCTCAAGGAAAAAAAAAATGAAAGTCCTTATTTTGAGAACTGATTTTGGATTGTCTTCTTGACTCCCTTCTCTCCACAAAATCACCATTTTCACGTTTTTCCTTGCCTATAAAATGTTGCAACTTTGAACTAATTAAGATTCCCGACCACAAGAAAAAGCATGAACATCATGCAATGTAAATATGTAATTGATTCACTTCGTTTGCTTCCTCGCCATTGTTGGCCTGTCTCTAAAACCTTCCGCACCGTAACTTGAAATCCTTGGCCGTCAATAGATATATATGGAACAATCTTCTTCCAACTTACAATAACGACAATTATGTTTTTATCCTTTGGTTATTCGTGTATTACAAACATTGTCACCATGTTAAAAAAGCTACCATCTTGGATTAGATATAGACCTTCAGTTATCTTCATGTGAAATTATTATTTTGAAACCGTCTAAATACATTTTGGTCAAACATATTAATTTATCTAAGGATGTTTTAAAAAAAAACTTCATATAAGATCGACTACACCTGAGTATCGACCTTAAATATAACTAGAAATTTTAATTAAGTATTTCAACAATGCCATATGTCAATTCTTTATTTGGCAGTGAACTTGAAGCCACTCATAGCCACCATTCACTTAAGTATCACAGAAGTGGCCTTCTATATATCTCTCTTTGTGGGATTTCTTTTTTTTTTTGGATTGAGTGGTATCTTGATATCACAAAGAATTATAGCTCATGATTATCCATCAACAATATATACAAGTTAGCATTATCGGCAGAGGCGCAGCTTAGTGAGGATAATGGCCAAAATATTCATAAAAAATTTAGTAATACTAGAATAATGAAATACAAATAGCTTTGGTGGTTCACTTGATATAAAAAAAGTGAAAGTATGTGTTTTTGATGCTTACTCTATTCAATTTTTTCACCATTCATGTCATTCATTTTTTTTTCTTTACTTTATTATTCATTCAATGTTTATATCATTCATCATTCATTTTTTTATAATAATAATAATATGGCTTATTAAAAGTAAATCTTATTATATTATATATATTATAAAACCATTTAACCAAATCTTATTATATTATAAAAAAACGAACCTTCTTATATCCTAAACATAAAACATTCTATATAATAATATACTACATTCAAATAAAAAAAAATTGCTAGAATACACAAAATTACAAACCAGATACTACTATGCGTAAACTTGAATTATAATAATAAATTATATATTTTTTTATTTAATTTAATATTATTTTACGTGATATTAATTTCTTAATTTAATTTTTATATTATACAACAATAATTAACAAGAATTAGTCTTATTGTATTTATTTAGACTAATAAAAAAATTTAAGTTACGATTCTCAAATTTTTTATATTTAAAGTAATGTTTTAAGCAAATATATTATCTTATATATATATGTTTGAGAAATTGGATAATTTTTTTATCCATTTAATTTAATATTATTTTTATTTTGTTGGTTTTTAAATTGAATTTTTTTTTATTCTTTACTTTTGTTTTAACATGAATAACTATGTCGATTCTACGTAAAAAATTTTGGCCCTCCAAAAATTTTCTTCAAGCCCCACCACTAATTTTGGGTCTACTTTTTTTTGTTTTTCTAAGACACTTGTAGCACATTTTATTGATGTAATAAAATGGATACATTAGCGTGTTGGGTCCAAAGCTAGGACAACCAATCAGGACAGAAAGGTAGGTCTACTTGAACAAATTAAGTTGGGTCATGTTCACAAATATCAAATACGACTTTTTTTTATCTTAAAATCTTAAAGTCTATAGTATATACACACTACCAATTTTAGAGGCTATTTTTACTCTAATTTTACTCTTAGCATTTTTTAAAATTTCAATTTTATATCTTTTCTCTAATTTTACAAATTATGAAAGGGAATTAAAAAATTTTCTCATCATAACTGTTTCCCTATTTCTTCTCCTAACAAGTTCCTTCTACTTAGAGCTCTGCCGCCGCTACCCTATATCTCTTCACTCTTCTCCTAACAATTTTCCTATCTCTTCTCCTAACCGTTGGCGAGGCGAGCGCGTTAGGTTGGCGTTGGCGTTGATGGTTGGGAATGAAGATAGTGTTTGTTTGTAACAAACGTGTTGAAAATGATTAAAAAAAAAAGGAAGTAAATTTTGAAGGAGTAAAAGAGAGGCAAGTCAAACATAAAATTAGAAAAATTTGAGTTACATTAGATGTACACCAAAATCAGTCATTAAAATCAGTATATAATACGCATTAAAATATAAAATATATATGTGTTTAACTCATTTTTAATGTGTATTTAATATTTTAATGCGTATTATATATTGATGACTGATTTTAGTGGCTGATTTTGATATGCAAATAGAATTGTTGGGAAAATTTTGATTGAACATTGACTGAAAAAGAAAAATTGACTAATAGATAAACCTAAAACATTTAAAACGATAAGAATAAAATTACAAGACCGATGATTTTCCTAATATATAAAAACAAAATTACTAAACATAAACTACTAAGTTTTTTATTCCTTGTATATTATTTAAGTTTTGTTCCGTTTGCAAATTAGGCTTATAGCCTTTTGGGTAATATCAAACTAAGAAGAAGGTGGCGATGGTGGCGGTGGATCATGTTTAGGGTTGGCCCCTGGGTCTTCATAGTCATTTACGTTTATTGGTGATTTCATCAGATTTTCTGCAAAAAAAAGCATTAAAATTAATCACAATTTTTCGAAAATCAAGTAAAACACTAAATTATAGTCTTTTCCAAATTTTTTAAGAGTAAACACCCTTCCTGTATCTTGGACTTTTTATTTTTAATTTGGTGCCCTTTAAATAATTGAAAATTTCATAGCGATCCCTAAGCAACTAAAAAATGGACTGAATATGACAATTCAACCCTCAAAACCACTTGAAAATATGTTACAATGTGACGTGTGAAGGTCGATTTGTCCAACTTTTTTATTGTTTGTGGGCCGCTCTGGTAATTTGGATTCATTAAGCGGCACCAAGTTCAAAACGAAAAAACTCGGAGACCGAAGAGAATGTGTACTCATTTTTTTTTAAAGAAAAATAATAATTTATGTTTGTTTTTTATAATTTTTTTTAAAAAAAATGACTTTATAATATGGTATATCAAAGGATTCGTAACTTAAAAAGTAAAGAAAATTCCTAAATAATTTGTTAAGAGACGTGCATATTTAAAATATAATTATTTATACATTTTTTTCGTATTAATTTAAATTTTAGGAAAATTAGGTTTATCACGTTCTCATTTATTATTTATTAATTAGTTTAGAGTTAATAATAACAAAATTTAAGCTATAAAATACTCCAGAATAATGCTTACCTAGTGCCACAGGGATGGGATCATCTCTATGATTCGAGTATTGATCTTCATATTCTTTGTCGTATATGCTATTTTGTTTCCCTGTTTAATTAAAATCAGACCACCACCAAATAAAATTAAAAAAAAAAAAGGTTAAGGGACTGTTCCTCTAAATTTAGGGCTCGAACATAAGACTTTGGACATTCTGCACATTTCTTATTACAATTCCCTAACTATACATTCTTCCAAAGATACGAAATTGATACAGTATAAACATATATGAACTGTCTTGATGTGTTATTTTTTTTGAATTAATTGTCAATTAAAATATATATTTAAAATACGACGGATATCAATTTAATGTATATTTACTAAAAGAATAGAGAAATAAATAACTGTATTCGTATTTGTATTCGTAATCACTTTTACTCAGACAATTTTGCTCCTCCTTTGTCAAGAGCCGAAGTATAACTGTATACCTTGTCCTTAAACGAGAAGAACAAAACTAAATTCCTTCTCAAGAGTGGAGATATATATCGGACAAATAAGCTTAAGACGGAAGAACTAATTAGCATACCATGATGTGGTGTGATCCTGGTAGCAAAACACATCAAGTCAGAGGTAACAAGCAAAAGGGCAACCAAAAACCATAACCGAACCATAGAACCCATTTCTTTCTTGCCGCAACACACTTTAATTGTAGATGATGCATGATATATAAATGACAAGTGATAACCCCAAAGACTATTCTAGCATAAGGTAATTTTTTTTTTTGGTGACTATTTATAAGGTAATTATAATGAAGTTATTATTATCGTAATAATACAAAAAATAAATAAATAAAGGGAATTATATATATTAGTTTTATTTTTTTTTCACTATCAGGATTTTTTTTTCACTCTCTTAATTATTTCATACACATAGTTGACAGTTCAAATGTTTATTAAAAAAGTTAACGTGTGCTATGTGATTTTTTGTGTAAGTTAAAGACTCTAGCTAGTAATATTTATTCATGAATTGAATCTGATATATATCATCAATTAATCTACAAAAGTATTTTGGTCATCAAGCATTTATGAGAAAATTAAAGTGTTTGATTCAGTCAATCATCATTATATAGGAAAATTTAATTTTTACGAGATACCCGTGGTTTTAGAAAGTAATCTCAATTTTAATGGCTATAACCGTTGAACCACTAATATCTTTGGAATACTAGAAATTTTTTTCATTATACGAGAGATTTTTTTCGTGCCTATACAAGAGATGTATTATATGTGAATCAATATTACTGTAGAAAAATTTAAGATATTATAGGAAATAACGAGATAAAATTCAATTTGGCTCCGAAATTTCAATCGTTATTCAAAATGGTTCCTGAAATTTAGCTTAAAAGCTTATTGCTTTTGACAAGCATTATTGTATTGATGACGTAATCGGTTTGTATGTTTGATGTACATGTCCATCAAATTTTGGGACACTAGGTCATACATTTATGCATATATGTTCTTGTTACGGGCTGACTTCCGAGGACCCAATCCTTTTATCTAAAGTTATTAATACACGGTTCGTAGCGGCAAAAATCAAGCTAAATATAGAAAGATTAGATATGATCATGATAGGATTTTTTAGGTAGCGTTTGGTAAGGGGATTAGAACTGAGACTCTGAGACTAAGAATCAGTATTGTGTTTGTTAAATGAGTACTGGAACTAAAATTTAAGTATCAGTATTAAAAATTCCAATATTTCAGTACCTCCAGTTAAGAGGAAATGGGGGACTGGAGACTGAGACTGAAACTTTAATAACATTTTTATCCAAAATACCCTCATATAATATATAAAATTCCACAATATATCCCTCCTAAACCTCAAACACATTGTCTCTCTCTCCCTCTTCTTCTTTCTTCTCCTTTACCGAATCATTGTCATCACTCTGCATCCTTCCACTGCTACCTCAGCCAGCTGCCTTGCCCGTCGCCGCGCTCCACCATGCTAAACCAGCATCGTTGGAGTAAATTTGTGCTGCAGGGAAGGTGACGGAGCAGATTTGGCAACCATGGCAGGAGCTCCACAATGGGAGGAATGTGATGGAGGCGTCGATGCTGCGAAGGAGGTGACGATGCAGCAAAGGGATGCGACAGAAAATTTCCCCCCTTCTCATGGAATCCGTAACCCTGAAATTTTGATTTTTTGTGATTTTGTGGCCTTGCGTTGTTTGTTAAATTGGAGAAAAGTGCAGTTCTACAATTGTCTTTCCTTTTTTCCATAGCTAAAAAATTTCTTTTATTTATTCATTTTAGTTAGACTAAATGCATAGAATTATTTTCAAAGAAAATTTTAAAACTAGCAGTGAAGGAAAGTAGTGGTGTTGATACTGTTAATATATAACAATGTGGTTTGGGGTTTTTGTTTGCAACGATTGGCTGAGATGGTTTTTCTTTTTTTATTTGGACATTGTTGATTGAGATGGTTAAAAGAGGGATATGTGTTGATTCAAGGGGATTCGATGGTGGGTGGGAAGAAAGAGGGAGGGCTGCTGCAGAAGATGATTGGTATTGGAGGCCATTTCAGTAATTTTATTATTTTAGTCACAACTTCATACATTTTAAACCAAACACAATAACAAATCTAATTTAGTCCTAGTTTTCCTCTCTCATTCCCTCAGTCTTAGTCTCTCAGTTCCAGTCTCGTTACCAAACGCTACCCTAGAGATCCGAGTTAAATATCAGAATGGCCCCTGAAGTTTGAGCTTTTGAACAGAATGACCCCCCAAATTTATTTGTTATCAATTTGGCACCTGACTTTTACACGCGTGGCTCACGTTAGCCCTTCCGTCCACTTCCGTCATTTTTTTGCTGACCTGGCCGTTAAGTTGTACACGCTGGATGCCATGTCGTCTGACACTTGCCTTGTTGGATCTCTAACCGTTAATTGAGTTGGCAAGCTCCAATTTTATGTCTCAATTCGGCCCCCGAGTGGTTTCAAATAGCTGGAACCCTAATTCGCAAATTCTAGTGTTGGCTTCTTCGACAGTTTGCCGTCCAGTGGAGTTGTGGCAGAGATGCATGTGAACACTAGCCAAGGTTCTGGTTGCAGCTCGCGATCAAGGAGCCATAGTTCATGGGCAAGGACATCATATGCATCATATTCTTCATGTTCTTTGGCCACATTTGCATCCTTCACAAACCCCATCCCCAAGTCAGAATCAGAGTCCGAGTCCACAACCAGTCCATCATCCTCCAACATAATTTCCTCCCTAGCCTTCTTCATATCCATTGCAGCTCTCTGCCTCCTATTTGAATCCTTCTTTCTAGCTTGTGTGATTCTGATTTCATCTTCATCTTCAGAATCACTAGACAACTCATCAGCCCTTAGAACATAAAGGTTGTCTTCCACACTATCATATGAATCATGGCTACTACTTCCATCATCTTCACTAACTGGATTCTCAACAACTTTTTTGGCCTTTCTTGGGCTCACTCTAGTGGCTGATCTTGTTTGGGGCTTAACAAGATTTGGCTTCACAACATTGGGCCTCACAACATTGGGCTTAGTAGTTGGCTTGGTAGTCTTCTTAACAGTGGGCTTAGCAGTGGTCTTCTTGTGGGGGTTGGGTTTTGTGGGGTTAGCATTTGTGGGCACATAACTTCTGGGCTTAGCAGTATTGAATGTGGACAAGGGGGATTGGTTGCATCATTGTTGGAGTTTTGAGCAGGTGATGCATGGGTTTGTGTTGGTGGGGTTGGCATAAAGGGTGTGTCTTTTTGTGGGGAACTCTCTAAATCAATGACAATTGGAGCCTAAGTTTGTGCCTGTGTGGGGGTGGGACTCATTTTAATCAGATTGGGGCACTCTTCCACCAATTTAGGCACGGACACTACATGCTCATAGTATAGGTGGATCTTGTTGCCATTCTTTTGTGCATGGAACACCAACTCCAGCAACTCACCATCAGTGCCAAGTACCCTCCTTCCAGTTCGTAGAGGCCGATTCGGAATTACCCACCAGCACTTCTCAATCTTCTCATATCCTAGAGCCATGTAGTGATTCCTCATTGAGAAGACATCAAGAGTGTCCACATCAATCTTTTCCTCCACATCGATTGCCTCCATCTCATACACCATCTCACCATTTTCTTTAATAACAAACTCCCCTCCATGGTGATACACTACATCGATCACAGCCATCTACAATGCATGACCAAAGCAGAGTTAAACAGAGCATACTCATTTTTTTAATAAAACTGGACACACACACACTCAACACCACACTAAACACCACAGTCCAGCAAACAAATCCCCAAATGCAACAACCAAACTCATCCAAAAACAGCATGCAATCACCTAACTTCATCACGAAGTGAAAAAAGGAAACCCTAATGTAAAAAAGGATTTACATTTTCTAAATCCCAAAAATCTTCGATCACGAACCCTAACTAACGTATACACAACAAAAATCACAGGGGCAACTATTTTTACCAACCATTCAATAACAGGGCATTCATGGTGGATGGGTTTGGGTTTGACACATACCTCGACGAAAGACGATGGTGCTGCGACAACAAGCGTCGACGTCGCTTCTCCACCCGCACCAGCACGCACTCCTTATCAAGCCACCACCGCCGGAGTTGATTGAGCAGAGACCAAGCAAGAAGGAGAAGAGAAAGAAACGAGAGTAGAAGACGAAGGAGAGAAGAGAAAGAGTCACAGTAACAATTCAAACACTTAGTCACTAAGCTACCCTTTTTTTTCTACGTTTTTAACCATCCACACCCAATACAACGTCGTTTTCTCTCTCTCCTAGCGCGAACAAGAAACGACGTCGTTTGGTCCCACTCCTACGTGTACAACTTAACGGCCAGGTCAGCAAAAAAATGACGGAAGTGGACGGAAGGGCTAACGTGAGCCACGCGTGTAAAAGTCAGGTGCCAAATTGATAACAAATAAATTTGGGGGGTCATTCTGTTCAAAAGCTCAAACTTCAGGGGCCATTCTGATATTTAACTCCTAGAGATCCTAACCAACCTCCACAATATAAATAGGGGGCAACTCCTACCCATTATATTTGACTTAAAAAATCTCATAATCCTTATTCTGAGTTTCTAGGACCATTCTTCAGACACTTCAACCTCCTTCTTATTATAACCCTCGGTTCCATCGAGAGTATAATCTCTCGGAAGGCACATTCTCTCTGTCTTATTCTCCTAGACCTGGTTCCCTCCTCAAAGTCCTTTTGAACAATCATTAAGTAATCTCATACTTAACAGTTCTATACTTCTATGTTTAGTTTTCAAACGCATAAAATAAAGTAAGATACATTGTACACAATAACACACGACAAAACTGATATTGACACATGAAATTTTTCACTTCTGTTCTTAATTAATTTTCATAACTTTATTTTTTTTAATGTTGATATGTCTTAATTCCCTCTTTTTCCATGTTGCACATATACGGATACTATTATTGGAAATCGAAGATTTTTCATAAAGAGATGAGTGCTTCGATCTTCATTTTGATTGATCGAAATCGATTCCGATTGATCGAAATCAATATGTTAAAATAGCTTTTAAAGTTTTTAGAAAAAATTGTTTACATAGTGATAGAGATTTGATCGAAGGATATCACTTAATATGATATCAAATTTCAGTTGATTGGAAGCGAGAATTAAGGAATCGGTTCTAAAAGATGTTTAAAGAAGATAACAAATTGAAAGTGTTTGGTGGACAGTTATACTTGACGAAAATCGAAATACACACATGGCAGAAGAACATTGAATAGTCTAGGTTAAATTGATTGAATTGGGGTTGGAATTTCTCTCCAGAAACACACACTGTACAAACTCACATTCCAACAACTTTATGTTCAAGTCTAGTTGTCTGAGTAGGGTTTCCTCCATCTCTTTAATTTCCATTTGTTTTTATTTCAAATTCATGTAGTGTCGTATTAAGGTTGCAATTCTATTTTAATTCCTTTATTGTAATTGCTTAATTATTTTTATCCTAGTTTTTTTTTGTTTACAAATGTTTTTTAACATTTTGAAATTCTGTAAAGTGTTTTTTACCCGTGCAACTGAACTACTTTTTTCTTTCTCCGTTTTGTTGTATTTTTTGCATTATCCTCATTATTGTTGTCATCTGTCGCATTCATTCATCTGCATGCACATTACTCTCTTCTATCCTCACAAACAGACTGTCAGCCTTGACAATCCATCTCCACCTAGATAGACCATCATTTGATCGCAGTTGCTTGTCGAGGCACGAATGGCCTACACAACTGCCCCGGCTCCTCGTGTGGATGGATTTCTTGGCCTCCCCTTCAACTTCAATGCCCCCTTCCCCTCAGCTCCAGGATGCACGGTTGCCTCCACAATCCGTTCCTCCCCTTCTATTGAGTTTAGGAAACAATAATGTTTTTGTGCAATGACAAAATATTAATTTGGTTAGATTGAGAAAGCGGAAAAGTTTTTTGATGTGTGTGTTATTTGTGCAGGACCATATCTATGTTATTGTAATTCATTTACTTGAATGAGAGGAGAGTAAAGATGCTAGTTTGTGAATCAAAATCTACAACATAATCTAATTGATATATATATTCGAGTATGACCACATATTAAGGTAAAAACCTAGTTTTCATTACAAAAGGTACAAAGGAAGATGAAAACTTGAAGTCAAAGTACAAAACAAGAGTTGAGATTCAAGCTAGTACAACAAAGACAAGTAATGACAGATTAGTGTGCACACAATGTGGTGCGAGTTCTTGTTGCTGCCGTAGCGTTGCATGTACATCTGGCAAGATGCAGAGCAACACATCCCACTATACCTTGCTGCAAAATCAGCAGTCCTCAACTGGATGATTTGCTAAGGATTTGATATGAAAAGTTTTGATATTTTGAAGGCAACACACTTATATAAAAAAAATGTTCAGCCTAGAGAAAAAGCACATAAATTGAGTTATTAACGTTGCCATTCCAGCAATCAATAGGTCTCTACTTTAAAAAACTTCATCCAATATCATGTTTTTCTAGTATATCATTCTTGTTTCATGGTGAGAAAATATATTAAGTAAGAAATCAGCAAAAGGCAAAAGACATTGAGAGAAAAGACGAGAGTAATAGATTTGATAATAAAGCCATTTGAAATTTTCTAAATTTAAAAGAATTTATATTTTGTGTCATGAGCTTGAAAGGTTCTTCTTGTGAGTTGGTATAACATTCATGTTGATTTCTAAGCTAGGTTAGCTTAGTTTGAAGTCTTTGGTTAAGGAAACTGTAATTTCTTTTAAAATTATAGTGGAATTCCACCATGGTTGTGGTGGAAACCGAATGTAAACTGTGGTGAAGGTAGCTGAACCAGGATACATGCTGGAGTACTATTTGAGTCCTACATTTTCTATTCTCGTGCTTTATTTTATTTCCTGTAACTCGACTAGACGAATTTTAACAGCAAGCTTTCACTTATCTACTTAGCCGAAAAAATATGCTCAAATTCAACCTCTTTCTCTAAATCGCTATAAATCTTCACCGTCTTCAATTATTAGGGGTATATTTGTCATATTTTTCTTATGATAAAAATGTCCTTTTCTCGTAATTTTAAATAATTTGAGAATATTTTTTTAATAAAATTGTGAGTTCTATACTCTTTTATAAAATTGTCAGTCACATAAACCGGTTTTTGAAAACTTCATAAGCAATTTTCAATAAACATTGGTTCCGCATAATTTTTTTTTTCAAAAGAAAAATTAAAAGACCTAGTAATATTTAATGAACATCAATGAAAATTCATGCGATGGATAAAATTAACAAAGTTTCTCACCAAATTGATCATAGCTCTATTCTTTATTTTCTTATCATCTTATTAATATCTTTTTGGATGGCATACAAACTCAAGGTATACTAAGATTATTTAATTGCAACAAACTTTTGCAAAATCATAGAACATGGCATGATCTTCACTCATCATGGATGCATTTGGCTCGTTGGAACTGGCGGACTCGCTGCAAAAGGAAAATTCATATAGATATATTTTTTTATTATTTTAAATAGCTCACACGCAAATTTATCATGCCAATTTGTTTAAATAATAAAAATATTATACAAACATTGAATTATTCTTCTTTTAATTGTAGAATAATATATAGTTGCATTAATTTTTGTTTAACACATTAATATATTGGGGATAAGTATTTTCAAGTCTCGATATACTTATTAGTAGTCTTTGTTTGGATTGGTTTATTTAAAAAAAAAAACAAATACTTTTTTTGAGAATAAATTATTTTTATTGAATAATTTTAAACATGTATAATTACATCTTTTAAAAAAAGTAATTTTATTAAAAAGTAAATTATATCCTTTGTCTAAAAGTGAACGATACCTTATTTTAAAAAAATAAAAACAAGAGAATTTTTTAGTACTTGATAATTCTTTTTATTGGTTATAAGCGGACTAGTGAGTTAACTATTGGACCAATTTAAAGAGGGAGGGATATATATGGGACAAAGTTATCATGCATGAACTAATTAGCATAACTTCATGTGGTGTGGTCCTGCTAGCAAAACACATGAACTCAGAGGTAACAAGCAAAAGGGCAACCAAAACCCATAGCCGAACCATAGAACCCATTTCTTTCTTGACGCAACACTAATTTTAGATGATGATGATAAATGATAAGTGAAACCCTGAAGACTATTTTAGCATCTATTTATAAGGTTACATAATACACACAAAAAAATGATAAAGGGAATTTTATATTAATTTTAATTTTTTCACTGTCAACATTTATTTCCACTCTCTTTCTTATTAATTATTTGATAAAAATAGTTGACCATTTAAATGTTTATTAAAAAGAAAAATGTTTAGTAACTATAGCATTTTAGACATAGATAATTTTTTTAATCATTAATTTTTTTTTGAATTTCATTAATGCTTAGATGCTTCTCTAATAATGTTTCTCCTACACGCCCCTCCCTTATTCTCTCCTCATTATTATCATATGATTTTAATTCTTATTAATCACGGTCTTATCATGTGTATCCATTGTAATGTTTTGTTCTTTCGTACGTCTCTTAACTTTTTTTTGAACTAATAATAATTCTATTAAATTAATGAATTCTTCTTATTTTCATTCTTGTATCTAGTTCCAACTGAATTTGCACATATATTTTTCTTTTAATTTAATCCATTTTTTTTTAATTTCTCTTTCGATAATACACAAGTAGTTTAAAAATTTTAACTTATTATTTTTAATTTTATACATATAACATCCATAATTTCATGCATATATAATATCCATAATTTGATCGTATAGTATTTATAATTTCATACATATAACATCCATTATTTTATATATATAATACCTATAAGATTCTTTAGATAAAAGAAATTCTCATTCACTACAATTTGTTTAAAAAAGAAATGCTCCTCTCGTCACAAACTAAAAAAAATACGAACTTCCTTTTACTTGGTGCGTCTAAGATTTGGAAATTTTATTTGGTGCGTGAAAGAATTTTTTGGAATGTGATTTTTTTTTTATATCAAAGCAGTTGTATTTCATTCTATTAGAATAATAAAATGAATACATGAAAGGATGGGTCCAACTTGGACAACCAAAAGATAATAAAGAGAGTGAGAACTCCACATAATCAAAATATCATAATGTAAATTATTAAAGAAGAGAGATCACATAAATGAAAAACAAAATTAAGGAGAATGATGTTGGTGGTATTTTTGGATCAAACTTAAAGCCGAAGGTGGCAGCAACGCCTTCAAATATTTGAAGATTGTAATGGTTTTTTGGAATGTGATTTCACACAATTAGAAATTAATTTTTAATGTAATTAAGTCAGAGGAGACAATTGTAAAAAGAAACTAATTATCTTAGTTAAATTTGGAATGTGATTTACACTTTTTTGTAAGTGAAAGTATTATTAATTAATTATATTTATTTATTCTATATGTTTTATATAGTTATTTATCATGACCCATGAAAAAAAGTTAACGAGTGATATGTGATTTTTCTGTTAATTAAAGACTCTAATAGTAATATTTAATTTATTCATTAATTGAAATTGACTTATGTCATCAAATCTAAAACAATAATATTTTGGTCAATAATGCATTTATGACAAAATTAAAGTGTTTAATTTAGTCAATCATCATTGTATAGGAAAGTTTTAGGAAATATTGATATTCCATCCGGTGGTTTTAGTAATTCATTCCAATTCTATGGGCTAAAACCATTAAAACATTAAACACTAATAATACTTGAAATTCTTTTCATCATATATCTATACAAGATATTTTTTTTTCTATAGAAGGGATATACTAGGTGGGAATGAATCAATATTACTTATGAAAAAATTAGGATATTACAGAAATAACGTGTTTAATTTTACTGGTTTTATGCTGATCTCAATTATAAAAATATAATGCGTTCATCATAACACAATTGGGTTCATCACTCCACCTAGGACATAAGTTAACCAGCCACAATAACTTGAACTTATGATCGATGAGGCATACATGCATGATATTCTATAAATACTTTTTTGCTTTCGAATCTATTATCACTTATTTTCTTACAAACTTAATCTCTATAGTATTTGTATTTAGAGGAATAATTGAAAATCCTAATATAATGGTAATATTTTTAATTTTACCTATATATTATCATATGAATTTTGGCGAGATATATTCTAAATTGTGTTAAATATGTCTTTTTATAAAATATTAAATATATGTTAATAAAATTGAATCGAGAACATTATCATTATGTTAAATTTGGAATTTACTGTTCTATTTAAGTTAGATATTCAGTTAGGACAATGCATAGCATCTTTGGACTATAGCTCGAACTTGTTTAATTTAAATTTCATACAAGCCTTGTCAAGGAATAATCTTGGTATACATATTCAGTTGAAAACACAAAGACGATGATGAAAGCGTTGAGTTATAGAAGTGATGGAATGAAGCATGCTTGCAATGAAATAAGGCTATGAAAACAAATTAAATTAAATGGAGCGGTGCTCATCTATCAATGGCCATTTTTTAAGTTGTGGAGGGATTCAAGCAACTAAAACAGCTGTTTGTGTGTTTTGATTTGAACGTTACAAGTTAAAAGCTTATTGCTTTTGAGTTTTGACAAGCATTATTGTATTGATGACGTAATCGGTTTGTATGTTTAATGTACGTGTCCATCAAATTTTGGGACACTACACTAAGTGATACATTTATGCATATATCTTCTTGTTTCGCATATTGGGCTGCACACCCTAAATTCAGTGTTAATATATCTCATTTAGACTTTTTTTAATGGTCTAATTTTCTTGGATCTAAAACGGTTCATAATCTTAACTATCAAATTTATATAAAATAAGATCATATCTGAATCGATCTTGTACAGATTTACTTCCTAAATAATATAGATTACCACGGTTATATAAAGAGGAGATCAACTTTCCCCAGGTACGTCTTCTAAACCCTACCTAATTGCTGCATCCGAGGAGACTCCTAAATCCTTATTTGGCGACTCCTCCTACCTCTCACATAAATCTCCAACTTTCTGCCTTAGCACATCCGGTTACACCGAGAGTCTCAAACCCTTGAAGGTACATTCTGTACTATGACGCCGTCTGTGGGGACTCACCTCTGTATAACCGACTCGTGATGACAGATCAAAAAGGAGTAATTTACACCGGCTACGACCGCAAATGGGACCTGATTTCTTGTCACGGGTCGCTCCTTGCTAGCGGCTACTCTGAGTTATGTGTAACTCAAACAAAATATAGGTGATATCCATAATTCCTTCTCTCATGGGTAATGAATTAAAATCTAAAAGAAAAAAAAATCGATAGAACGTGCTGCCACTTTCATAAATAAAATTAACAAATAAATATAAGGGCTTAGATCAATAAGGGCTAAGGTCGTTGTTGGTTCTCGGAAACTCCAACAATATTTAAGTCCTAAATACATGAACGGTATAATATAATTGATATATCTTATCTATATGCGTGCACGGTATGAATACAACAACACTCTATGTGAGAATTGATCATGCCATTTTTTTTTCTCATCCAATTTATAAATTACCATATTGTCAGAAATTTCACTTTCAATTATTGTTTTATCTGGTCTTCTTTTTCAAACTGGTGATGCTATGGGAAGAAAAAAAAAAAAAGGAAAATAAAAAGAAGGCCCAAATTGAACGGTGACTCAAACAGCTGGGCTTTAGGCTGAAAAAGAAAAATAGAACGGTAAGCCAAATGCCGGGGCCCTTAAGTTGACTAACTGAATCGTGGAGCAAATACCAGGACCTTTAAGGCCGAAAGAAAAATGAACGACGAACAAGACACTGAAAGAGGCAACAAGCCCAAAATAAATGGCTTTTCCTTGAAAAGGCAAACAAATGATTCTTTCTCGGAAAGCCAAACATACGGTGCTTTCTCAGAAAGCCAAACACACGACTAATCCTTAGAAAGCCGAACAAACAACATTTTCTCGAAAAGCCAAACAAACGGCTCTTCCACAAAACGCCAAACGCACGACTCTTCCTTGGAAAGTCAAACACACAACTAATCTTCAGAAAGCCGAACAAACGACTCTTCCTCGGAAAGCCAAATACACGGCTAATCCTCAGAAAGCCGAACAAACGACACTTCCTCGGAAAACCAAACACACGGTTCTTTCTCGGAAAGCCAAACAAACGACTCTTCCTCGGAAAACCAAACATGCCGTCCTTTCTTGGAAAGCCAAACAAACGACTCCTCGGAGCGCTAAAGGCACGACTTTTCCTCGAAAAGCCAAACACACGTTTATTCCTCGGAAAATCCGACAAGCAGTTATTCCACAGAAAGCCAAAGTCAATACAGATCTCCAAAATATTCACGTATCCAATATGCTTACAAAAGAAATAAAAATTATGAAGTGTGGATTAAGTCGGAAAGATCAACAATCTTTCCATATAATACTTCCTTAAAGGCGCCTACGATGTTAAGATTGAAATCCGGAAATAGAAGCTCTATATTCTCTTTAAGAGTAGTCTCGATTTCCGTTATGACATTCTTCATCCTCGACCAATTCCCTATGATACATCTTAGGCATCTCGACATTACTTTCTAGTTTGTCGACCCCATCTCTCTCTCTCCTACCACGGACTTCCGAAGCTCTTCGACCTCGGAAAATCCGCCTCCTTTTACATGACCTTGAAGTTGATCATGGCAAACTCTAACTCATCATTCGCCTTAGCCTTAGCCTTAGCCTTCACGGCCTTCGACTGTTCGATCTTTACTGCGATGTTCAGAACTTGCCATGCCCTCAAATCTCTGATTGGGTGCTTCCAACGACGCTCACACTGATCGGCTACAATTAGCCTGAGCTCAATGGACTTCATAATAGTGTAAGCATGGCAGCCCACCGAACGGTCTCAACAACACTGACAAGTGCCAACGATGGCACCGGGGTTGACGATGGACTCGGGAGCTATCAAAAACGGGATGCCTCCGCCCCAGGTTACCAATCCAGGGAGCCGAAAGATCCCAAGCGCAATTGATAGGTGCTAGAAACAGTCGTAACCAAGAACAACGCTGATCACCATTCTCGCGACCTTTCGGAAGGATCGATTTGAATGAATTCTGAATCAACCAATAATTGAGGCACCGCATGCAGTCAATAGAACATAATGTCAAAGAATTACAAAGAGAAAATGCAGAACTCTGGAGCTCTGAGCGGCATTCAAAATCACGGCCGTGCTCCTTTCCCAAACATCATTCCAAATCTCGGACGTGGCCCTCCTCGGCATCGTTCACGATCTCGATCGTGTTCCCCGACCAGGCGGAGATGACAACACAGTAGTTTGGATGACATGCACTCTTCTTCAGAGAAGGATGATAGAGATTTGGCTCGTAAAACGGAATGCCAGTATAAAAAGAAAGGCCAGGATGAATCACCTCCCGTTGACGGTCACATTGCTTTCCCAAACCGGATACTCCAAGTCCAATTATCAAGGCACTACGTCAAGCCGACCGATATGAAGTACGACAGATCCACCGATCCACATGAACACCCCAGGGATTTTGAGCATCGAATGGTATGCAATAGAGCGATTGATGAAGTTAAATGTCGGGCCTTCCCTATTACCCTCACGGGATTGGCTAGCAAGTGGTTTACGCTTTCAATAGGATCCATCTTGACCTTCGTCAAGGTAAGAGAGTTATTTCTTACCGAATCTACCACCGGTATCGATAACACAAAGCACTCCATCAACTTCCTGGCCGCCATTCGGTGACCTACCGAGTCAACAAGAAAATATGTTGAATGATTTAACGAGAAATGTAAGACCATTGACAGCCTTACAAACTCTGTGGCAAGCCTATGCCTCACAAACGATCTCACTAACGACGACTTTAGGAAGCAATAACGACCAAACCGATGTGGTCAAGAATGGAGATACAGGTTATTGCCAAGGAATTCATTTATCCTGAAGAAGTCAGTCGGGTGGTAACAACTGCCAAGAACCCCCATACCCATACGGCTCCTCGGGTTAATGCGAAACCAGATAACCCTAGGAACAACCAACGGGACTCCGGGTTCAAGGGCCACCCAAATCCACTGAAGCAGAAATTCAAAAACTATGCTCTCTTGGCAGCCCCCATCATGGAGATCTATCCACAAATCTCCGAGAAAAACATCATTTCCCGAGCCAGACTCCTAAAGGGAAGAATTAACCCAAAATACAAGAAACATATCTTTGTTTTGTGATTACCCCAAGGATACGGACACAAAACACAAGACGATTACGATCTTAAGAATGTTATTGAACAAACAATCAGAAATGGATCGAAAATCATTTGGGAACCTAGAAGTTCAGATACGTAGAGATCCACGAAGCCGGAAACTCGGAATCCAAACCCAAAGAGATCAAGATGAGGAGCCGACGACAGTGATAAATGTCATCATCGACTCTAGTGCTGTCAAGAAATCTAAATCTGTCCTGAAGAAGGATCTCAAAATCCTAACCATCCAAGCTCCCCCCAACATGCTCAGAAATGAAGCTCGGAAAATAAGACTGCAAATACGGCCTAGCAAATTCCGATGCACCCACAGTAATATCGGCAAAGCTCGGATCTGGCCTTGTCCGGAGGATCTTAGTAGCAAATTCTAACATTATGTTTAGGAACACCTTTGATGCTTTAGGCTTCAAAGACAACGACCTGAAAACCCACCGACCCAGTGTCATGGGATTAGGTGATCACTTCATCAAGCCAGATGGAAGTATTGAGCTTCCCATAACCATCGGAAAGGAAAATGCCCGGAAAACGACTATGGCCAAGTTCGTCGTTCTACAGGACTCAACGGCTTATAACGTCATTCTTGGTAAAAAGACTATCAACGACCTTTCCGGGGTTATAGACATGAAGTTTTTCGTAATGAAGTATGAGACAGACGTGGGAACTTTTGAGACCTTACATGGGGTCGAGAGGCAGCCAAAACACACAGCAACAACAACTTAGCCTTACGGAAGAAGTCCCGAGAAGCAACGGGAATCTTCCTTGCCGACCTAGACGCCAAAGTCGAAGAGTAACCCCGACCCAAGTCGAATGGGGACTGAGAAAATATTCAAATAAGAGATTCCTTAGAAAGACACACCTTTCTTAATCGGAACCTCCCTTACGAACCCAAACAACAACTCTCCAAATTCTTAAAGATGAACGGAGACCTCTTTGATTTCACGCCAGCTGACATGCCAGGCAAAGATCCATCGGTCATGTCTCACTCCTTAGTCGTCGATCCGAATCATCGACCAGTAGTGGCTCAGGGAAAAGAGGCGGATGTCCGACAAAGGGGCCTAAGAGGTGAAGAAGCAAACAAAGGCGCTCTTAGAAGCAGGATTCATTAGGGAACTTCCCTATTCTACTTGGCTGACCAATGTCATCCTCGTAAGAAAGACTAACGGGAAGTGGAGGATGCGTGTGGATTACTCCGACCTCATTAAAGCATGCTCTAAGGATGTTGTCTCCCTTCCCAACATTGACAGTTTGGTAGATGCCTCTTCCGGCTACCGATACTAATGCATAAGCCAGATAAAGAGAAAACGGCATTCATCACCCTTGACGACGCTTATTGCTATATGGCCATGCTATTTGGCCTCAAGAACGCTGGGGCGACCTACCAACGCCTAGTCACCAAAATCTTCCAAGATCTAATTGGAAGGAAGGGTGAGATGAACATAGACGATATGTTGGTAAAAACCCAAGCCCAGCTGATTTACTCACCGATCTTAAAGAGGTCTTTTCCTTACTACGGAAATACAAAATCTCGTGAACCCCCCAACTCGGGGCAAGAATCAACATGCAAAGGTCCAAAGGAGCTTCTACTACCAGAAGACAACAAAGCGACCCCTTCGCCTAAACGACGAAGATAACTCTTTAAGTCGCCTGCACGCGTCGACACGGGGCAATTCGGCAACTCGGAAGATCGAAACACTCCATTCTTCCGAGTTCGGCGCAATTGTTCCGGATATTGGGCCTGCACGGCCCAAATCCAGTGTTAATATACCTCATCTAAACCTTTCCTAACGGCTCAATCCCCTCCGGATCTAAAAACGGCCCATAATCTTAACTACCAAATCTACACAAGATAAGATCATATCTGAATCGATCTTGTACAGATTTACTCCCTAAATAATAGAGATTACCACGAGTATATAAAGGGAGATCAGCTCTCCCCCAGGTACATCTTCTAAACCCTACCCAATTGCTATATCCGAGGAGACTCTTAAATCCTTATTTGGTGACTCCTCCTTGGTGCGCTACCTACCTCTCACATAAACCTCCAGCCTTCTTCTGTCTTGGCACGTCCGGTTACACCGAGAGTCCCAAACCCTTGAAGGTACATTCTGTACAGTTCTACACTTCTATCTTTAGTTTTCAAAGGCATAAAATAAAGTAAGATACATTGTACACAATAACACACAACAAAACTGATATTGACACATGAAAATTTTCACTTTTGTTCTTAATTAATTTTCATAACTTCTTTTTTTTTATGTTGATATGCTTAATTCCCACTTTTTCCATGTTGCTCGTATACGGATATTGTTATTGGAAATCGAAGATTTTTCATAAAGAGCTGAGTGCTTCGATCTGGATTTCGATTAATCAAAATCAATATCTTAAAATAATTTTTACATTTTTTAGAAAAAATTGTCTAAGTTATAGAGATTTGATTGAAGGATATCACTTGATACGATATCAAATTTTAGTTGATTGGAAGCAAAAATCAACCAATCTGTTCTAGAAGATGTTTAAAGAAGATAACAAATTAGAAGTGTTTGGTGGGAACAGTTATACTTGACTGTAAGAATCTTGGATTCTTGGAGAACAAGAATTGAAGATAAGCTAGAGAGAGATTAGAAGAAAGAAGATGAATGTAACTTGTATTATGAGAAAATGTATTAACATGTTATTGTTTCTGAAAGTGTAGAACTTATATACATTAATCCAGAATGAAATGAAATGGGCTATTAATGAACATTAAGACAGGCCCAATAGAGATTAGACCATTCTAGGCCCATGATAGCAAATGAGGAAGAGAGTTAGGGTTCGAGTAATTGGAAACCCTAATTCCTCATTTTGTTTGCTTATCTTCTCTTGACACCCCCCACAAACTCGAGGCGGCGATGAGTGAAGCCTGAGTTTGCTCCGAAAACGTTCGAACAGCGGCGTCGACAGAGGCTTGGTAAGGATGTCGGCAACCTACTCCGTCGAAGGTATGTGTATCACGGTTACCTTTCCCTTTATTACTTGTTCCCTTACAAAATAGATGTCGAGCTCAAAATGTTTGGTCTTGTTGTACAGAACAGGATTGTAGGCGAGGTGAACCGCTGAGAGGTTGTCGTAGAAGACAATCGAAGGGGTCGAGCACGGCTATCTCAGTTCAGAAAGGAGGTTATGCGTCCATTGAATTTCAGTGAAGGTTGCTGCTAGGGCACGGTATTCGGCTTCGGTGCTGCTATGGCTCACAGTGTTCTGTTTTGAAGACTTCCAGGAAATAAGGTTCGGCCCATAGAAGACACAGTAGCCGGTGGTGGACTTCCGATCGTCGAGGCCACTCGCCCAGTCTGAGTCAGTAAACACAGTAAAACGTAAGTCCTTCTCTTTATTAAAATTTAATGAATCTGTGGCTATGCCGGCAAGATATCTCAGTACCCTCTTAACAGCAATCCAATGGTCAGTGCTAGGGTTTGCCATGAACTGACTCAATTTGTTAACAGAGTATGAGATATCTGGCCTTGTAATTGTAGCATACTGTAACCCCCCCAACTATGGAACGATACTGTGTTGGGTTTTCAAGGGGGGTTCCAGTGTTGGCTTGCAATTTTAGAGAGCTAAGCATTGGGCTAGGTGCAGGTTTGCAGTCTTGCAATCCTACTTTAGCCAACAATTTTTCAATATATTGTGTCCGATTTAGGAAAATATGTGTGGGTGAGTGATGAACTGCCTCAATTTCCAAGAAAAAAGTTTAAATCCCCTAAATCCTTCAATAAAAAAGTTGAGTGAATTTTATTTAAAATCTGTGTAATTTCTTCTATATCACTACCTGTAACCAAAATGACATCAACATAGATCAAAATGTTATTTACCTGTAACATAGATCAAAATGTAAATAACAAAGGTAGATGAAAATTTGGTAAATAAAGAAGTTTCACTTTTTGTAACCAGAAATCTCAATGTTTGTAAAGTAGCTGTTATTGTTAGATACCAAGCTCTAGGAGCTTGTTTAAGGCCATATATGGCTTTATTTAACTTACACACTAGATTCGGGTTATGATGACAGAACCTTGGAGATTGTGTCATGTAAACCATCTCTTGAAAATTTCCATTAAGAAAAACATTATGGAAATCATATTGGCGTATAGGCCACCCTTTTGAAAGGGCTAAAGTAAGTATAACACGTATAGTAACAGGTTTAATTACAGGTGAAAAAATCTGGTCATAATCTATGCCTATACTTTGAGTAAAACCCCTTGCCACCAACCTAGCCTTGTGTCTAATGATGTCTCCTTTAAAATTGTTTTTCACAGCAAAAATCCACTTACAACTAACTATTTTTACATTGGGTGGTGGTTCAACTAAGTTCCAAGTTTTATGATATATAATAGGAGGGCCCTATATTCTGCCATCATGGCATCTTTCCATTTAGGAATTTCTAAGGCAGATTTAACAAATTTAGGCAATATATCAGTTTCAGGTTTTGAGTGACTTACCTGCAAAGCCTTAGAGTGTAAACTACATGTTTTGGACCTGCTTTGCATAGGATGAGCATTAGTTGTAGTGGCTGTAGCTGATGTAGTAGGCTGCTGTAGAGGTAGTGCAATTTCTATGCCAGAAATTGGTATGGGAGTTGATGTAGATTGCTGTAGTAAAGGTGTAACTGGAGCATCTTGTTTTGGATAATGGGGTAAGAGTCGGTGGTGATGGAGGAATCTGTAAAGTAGGATCATATGTAGAAGAGGGTATGATAGTAACTTGTAGTAGAAAATCAACAGCTGCTATATCATTAGTACTAGGAGTATTCTTATCAAAGTCAAAAAAGTTAGTAGAGAAAAAAGAACTTTCATAAAAAAATAACATACCTATAAACTATTATTTTACCACACTTAGTTAAGCATTTATATCCCTTCTGTTGATTTGAATAACCAATAAAAAGACATGGTTGGAAACGATATTCTAGCTTATAATTATTGTAGGGCCTAGTATAGAGATAATATAAGCATCCAAACACTTTTAAGTAAGAATAATCTGGAACATTAGCATAAAGAATTTCGTAAGGGGATTTTAAATCAGTATTAGTAGAAGGCATACGATTTATTAAGTGCACAGCAGTGGCCACTGCCTCATCCCACAAATACAATGGCAAAGATGCAATAGCTAGAGAGAGAAAGTTGTTTCAATCATATGTCTGTTTTTCCGTTCTGCTAGGCCATTTTGTTGGGGAGTATATGGGCATGAGAGCCTATGTTGAATACCCTCCTAATTTAAGAAATCAATGAAGGAATTTGACAAATACTCCCTAGCATTATCAATCTGAAAAAATTTTAATGTAATAGCCTAGTTGTTTCTCCATTAAAGCCCTATATTGTTTAAAAACTCTTAAAACCTCAAATTTAGAAGTCAGTAACGAACGCCAGATTTGCAATCAACAGGGGTTGGTCCCCACACATCAGAAACTATAAGCTGTAAATGTTGAGAATAGGTAGTTAAGGATGCATAATATGGTAATCTATGTGCCTTAGCTAATGCACAAAAATGACAAACAGAATGTGAATCATCTATTTGGAGTGTGAAAAATGGATGGTGGAGGTAATGCAGTATCTGTATTGTAGTTTGCTGAACTTTGTTGTGCATTTTGTGTATGTGGATCGAATCTGAAATAACAATAGGTGGCATTGTGGCCTAGTTTCCCACAGATCTGACATTGAGGGCGATTATTGTTGCCCAAATTGTTATTTCATCCACCACCTCTGTTTCCTCTGCCTCCACGCACTCTTTTTCCAGTGTTACCAAAGTTTCCTTTTGCTTAATTGTTGTTGTTAAATGTGTTAGTTACCTGGTGATTTTTAAGACTGAATTCTTTCTGGGTTGTATTTGCAGATTGTGCTAAATTCACTTGAACCATGGAGTTATTTGGTTTCTTCAGCCTCTCAATAAGTTCCTCCTCTGCCATGAGTAGGGCTTTGAGATCTGGTATGGAGAGAGGTACCTTTCTTGTATTAACCGAGGTGATGAAGGGATGATAGTCATTAGTGAGACCATCCAAAATAACATTCATGTATTTAGTATCAGTAATCGGAGCTCCTACCATTGCCAATGAGTCTGCAAGTTTCTTGATTTGAAGGAGATACTCTGCACTGGATCCAACCTTCTTCACAGTCTTGTGTCGCAGCGGAAGTTGCCGAATCTTGGCTCGAGTCTAGGAAGCAGCAAAGGTTTGTAATATGCTCCATGTCTCATGTGCAAAGGTATATAAACTCTATTGGGCATGTCTTAATGTTCATTAATAGCCCATGATAGCAAATGAGGAAGAGAGTTAGGGTTCGAGTAATTGGAAACCCTAATTCCTCATTTCGTTTGCTTCTCTTATCCTGACATTGACGAAAATCGAAATGCACACGTGGCAGAAAGACATTAGATAGATTAAGTTAAGTTGATTGAATCGGGGTTGGAATTTCTCTTTAGAAACACACACTGCACAAACTCACATCTCAACAACTTTATGTTCAAGTCTAGTTGTCTAAATAGGGTTTCCTCCATCTCTTTAATTTCCTTTTTTTTTTTTTTACTTTAAATTCATGTAGTCTCGTATTAAGGTTGCAATTCTATTTTTAATTCCTTTATTTGTAATTGCATAATTATTTTATCCTAGTTTTTTTTTGTTTATAAATAGTTTTTAACATTTTGAAATTATGTAAAGTGTTTTTATTTAAATTTTAAATTTGAATAATATAAAGCGATTTAAATTTCAGTATTTCTTCTTTGTTCATGTTATTCATTTCAAAGATTGAATTTTAATACACTTTATTGTCTAGTACATACTCACATAAGAGGAATTTATTGTCCTATTCCCAAATATTAGATTTTGAACCATAAAGGTTGTCATTTTTGAAATTATAAAACCTGCATAACAGCAACCTAAGTATATATATACATTTTCATAAATTTTTAGAAACAAATAGTATTTTTTAACTAATAAAATATGTTTTATGTTGAATTTATTTATTTTTATTTATAAATAAATATTTATATAATTTATTTAAGTATTAGATCGTATATTTAAATAATTTTAAAACATAAAAAATTAATAAAAATAACTCAAAATAATATAATTTTAAATTAATTTAAAAAAATATATATTTAGTCGTACCAATCATATCTGACATATACCCA
The DNA here is from genome assembly GCA_036250425.1 of Stylosanthes scabra. Classification (NCBI taxonomy): domain Eukaryota; kingdom Viridiplantae; phylum Streptophyta; class Magnoliopsida; order Fabales; family Fabaceae; genus Stylosanthes; species Stylosanthes scabra. The sequence continues at coordinate 39,549 of JASCZI010211453.1, read as the reverse complement.
AAAGATATAAAAAACAATTTTTTGGTCCAGTATATATAAACTATTTTTCGTGTGTATTCTCATACCCATACTTAGATACAGATTCTTTGTATAATATATATAACTTACTCGTGCAACTGAGCTCTTTTTTTTCTGTTTTGTTATCCTCTTTTTTTATGTTTGTTATTTTCTATGGTTGTCTTCATCCTCTGCATGCACACTGCTCTATTCTGTCTTCACAAACAGATCGTCAGCCTTGACAATCCGTCTCCACCTAGATAGACCATCATTTGCTGATCATTGTTGCCTGTCGAGGCGCGAATGGCCTACACAACTGCCCCCGCTCCTTGGTGCGGATGGATTTCTTGGCCTCCCCTTCAACTTCAACACCCCTTCCCCTCAGCTCCAGGATGGCACCGTTGCCTCCACAACCTGTCCCTCCCCCTCTGTTGAGTTTAGGAAACAATAATATTTTTGTGTAATGACAATATTAATTTAGTTGGGTTGAGAAAGCTCAAAATTTTTTTGAAGTGTGTGTTATTTGTGCATGCCCATATCAATGTTATTGTAGCTCATTTACTTGAATGAGAGTAGAATAAAGGTGTTTGTTTGTGAATCAAAATCTGCAACATAACCCAGCTGATGTATGTATTCGGGTATGGCCACATATCAAGGTGAAAACCTATTTTTCATTACAAAAGGCACAAATGGAACGAAGGAAGCAGATCATCAACATTTGAATCCAAAGGAGGAAGATGAAAACTTGAAGCCAAAACACAAATGAAAGGTTGAGATTCAAACTAGCACAACAAGGACAAGGAAGGACAGAGCAGTGTGCACACAATGTTGTGTATGTTCTATTTGCTGCACCAACATTGCATGTTACATTTGACAAAATGTGGAGCAACACAACCCACTATACCTTGCTGCAGAATCAGCAGTTTCCGGCTAGATGATTTGTTATGGATGTGATATGGAAAGTTTTGACCTTTTGGTGGCGACAAACTTATATAAAAAAGTGTTCAACCTAGAGAAGAAGCAAGGAGAGAGAGAGCATATAAATTGAATCATTAACATTGCAATTCCAGCAATAAGTTTCTTCTTTAAAAAGTTTCATTGAATGTTATGCTTTTCTAGTTTATCATTTTTTTTACATGGTGAGAAAATGCATTAAGTGAGAAATCAACAAAAGACATTAAGAGAAAAGGCAAGAGTGATATATTTGAGAATAAAGCCATTTGAAATTAATTCTAAGTTTAGAATAGTTTATTTATATTTTATGTCATGAGCTTGAGAAGTTCCCCTTGTGAGTTAGGATAGCACTCATGTTGATTTCTAAGTTAGGTTAGTTTAGTTTGAAATCTTTGGTTAAGGCAACTATAATTTCTTTTGAGTTGATGTTTGTAATTTATTGAAATTATAGTAGAATTCCGCCATGGTTATGGTAGAGACTGGATGTAGATTGTGATGGAGGTAGCTCAAATGCAAATTTATCGAGCCAATTTGTTTAAATAATAAAAATATTATTCAAACATCGAATTATTCTTCTTTTAGCTAGTTGTAGAATAATATATAGTTCCATTAATTTTGTTTAACACATTAATATACTGCGGAATGGGGATAAGTATTTTCAAGTCTCTAATTTTTTTTTTGTCCATTTTCAAGTCTCTATATTATTATACCTATTAGTAGTGTTTTTTTTGAATTGGTTTATTTAAAAAAAAAAAACAAATATGTTTTTCGAGAATAAAGTATTTTTGTTGAATAACTTTAAACATGTATAATTACATTTTTTTAAAAAATAAAATTATATGCTTTTTCTAAAAGTGAACGATACCTTATTTTTAAAAAAATAAAAACAAAAGAATTTTTTAGTACTTGATAATTCTTTTTTTTAATGTTAAACGAAAGAATAACTTTTTTTAAGTCAATCCAAATTAACCTTAGTATTTATTATTTGGATTGGATTGTTTGAGTGAAAAAAATAATTATATTTAAAAAAATAAATTATTTGTTTTCTCCAAAAACCAATAACACCTTGCTTTTTTTAAAAAAGTAGAAATAATATTTTTAATACTTGATAATTTATTTTTAAAAAATATGTAAATGTAAAATAGCTTTTTTTATTAAAAGGATTTTAAAAAGATAAAAAATTGTTAATTTTTTTCAAAAGACTAAACTAACCCTTGTTTCTTATTATATATATATATATATCATAAACTAAATTTTGCTGTATATTTAATAACTTTGTGGAGTTTGATTAGAGATTTTAATTTTTAGAGAATAAAATAAAATGCAAATTCATCAGATAGAGTTTTCACATGGTGATAAATTTCAGTCTTTTTTATAGTTTTATATCTTAGGGTTAAAAACATCAACATTATAGATAGATTTAATTAATTTTGTAAAGCAAAAAATATTTAATTAATTTTAGAAAGTTTACAACAAATACTCACCAGGAGGAGGAGGCCAAGTTCGTATGTTGTATAGGCGGCGGTTATTTTGTTCATTCCCTGTTAAAATTTGTTCCAAATTTCCAACCCTCAATATATTTCTTCAAATTAATGAGCAAATGAATAAAATAGCACTAGAATTATTTTTTCCACAATTAATAGTAAAATTATTCTCTACATAATTTTCAACAATAATACAAGTAAAACAGGAAAGCAATAAAAACTGTAGCATACTAAATAAACGCTTGGATGATGGTGTATGTCTTTTAATTTTCTTTAGAAAAGAGAGGCAAAAATTAAGGAAGTCGAAGCCATCAATCTTCCTCACTTTCCTAACTAAATTTTTATGTTCCTGCAGAAAAACATTTACAATACGTTCTACCATCTATTTATAATAAGATAAATTACATACTAAATAGTTATCTCTTTATCATAGCACGCATTTATCTTATAATAAAATAATTATATATAAATGATTAAATTGTAATTTTTCTTTAATTAAATAATATTAGATAGAGACTCACATGCGATTAAGTTGATAGTTGAGCTTCGTTAGATTACTTAACATATATAGAATAAAAGTTTTATTTAACGATATAGTCAATTATTAACTCTATATTATGACAATTACAGCTGAATTTTTACTGGATATGGTATATCACAACCAAGGTATATGAGTTTTTCTTTGAAGTTTAAGATTTTGTGTTTTGATTCCATAGTAATACGAATGAAATCAAAACTGAAATGATAATTACATATAATAAACTTTTGATTAGACAATATTAATTTTTTTTTCATAAAATCTTTTTTAACCCTCACTTTTTGAAGCATTTAGAGTTTTGGAATAAGTCTCAAAATTTTAAATTTTATATTTAGTGTAAAAAAATTAGTTAATATTATATCGAGTAAAAAATAATTAATTCTTCGAAACTCAATATCTTTATTTAAAAGAATATTGTAGACAATAAGAATGATATTTTAACATTTTTTGTAATAAAAATTTTAATATTATATTATAAACTAGTTTTTAATTTAAACCAATAATAAAATACGTCAAATACACATATATTAGGAGAATAATTATGTTTATGAGAATTAGTATCGTATATCATTACATGCATCGAAATTTTTATTTAACATTATTACGTACATCGAAAATATTTGAATGAGTTATTAGGCATATTCATGCATCGAAAATATACATATATTTTCCTATTTGACATTACATGCATTGAAATTAAAAATATTTGAATGATTGCACAGTTAATTAGATTTATCATCTAATAATAAATATATAATAGAAAATAATTTGTCCTCTAATTAATTTATAAAATATACTGAAGCAATAATTAAAAAAAGAACCAACCTGGTGGAGTAAGAGGAGCTCGTGGTGGAGAATCACCATGTGGAGGAAGAGGAGATCGTGGTGGATAATCTCCATAATCTCCAGAATATCCATAATCTTCTGTGTTGTATAGGCTATTTTGTTTCCCTGTTAAAATTTGTTCCAAATTTCCAACCCTCAATATTATTTGTTAAAATCTATATGCATGGACACTACAACCGAAACGAGATGCGACACAGAATATGTGGACACACCAACATCAATTTTTATATAACATGGAAATACGAGATATATATAAAGTATAATATATTTTTAATAAAATTATAATAATAATTTTGATATTTTATTTATAGTAAAATTTAAATTAATATTTTTAAGTACTTTTAATGTCGTTTTTAATTATATAAAGTATTTAATGTAAATTTTAGTTTTAAAATAGTAATATTTTGAACTCATTTTAAGATTATAAGTTAAAAATAAATTTAGACACACAAATACATTATAATATTTTTGGAGTATTAAGTATGTTCAAGAAGAATGTTTTTATTTTTTTTAAAAAAAAACACGAACGTGTCAAAAAAATATCGTATTAAAAAAATATCTAATACGTGAACACACCAATTCAGTAAAATATTCGTACTTCATAGTTTAAATTAATGAGCCTGTGAATAAAATAGCACCAGCATTGTCAAAATTAATAGAAAAATTGTCTACAAATTTTTCAACAATAATAATACCAGTTAAATTAGAAAGTAAAAGCTTTAGCGTACTAATTAAAAATAAAAGCTTTGGCTTATTTTATGCAATAATAATATGGCAATATATAATTGATTATTTGTATAAAATTTTTTTAGACGTACCGTATATGAAAATTAAATTCATAATATATATTGTAGATAAAAGTATAATATTTTTGTTTTTCCAATACATGTTTGCATTGTGGAAAAAAAAAGTCAGCAATTCGTATAAAATATATATTAAAATATAAAATATATATTAAAAATAAATAAATTATATATATTTATATATAAATATATGGTATCTAATTTAATGATTAATTTTTATATGCATATATTTCTTTTCTTTTAAGTAGTCCATATATAGAGGACATTGATTATATTATATATAAAAAATAAAGTCTTCAATATATATATATTAGATGCAACGAAATTAAAAATATTTGAATGAGTGCACAGTAAAATATTTTATCCTCTAATTTATATAAAAAAAGTTTAGGGGTTATAATTTTTTATTTTTATTTCTATTTATAAATTACTATTAAATTAAATATAATATTAAATATTATAAATATATAATTATAGATTTTATTTATATTTTTTTTGGACAAGGTGCTATTTAGATTAAATTATAAATATATAATACATGCATGGTTATGCAACAAGCAGAGAGACATCACTTTTAGATAGCAACTATTCACACTCTTCACTCTCAATACAGCACAAAGGACTAAACGGTAAAAAGCCAAAGTCCTGAACTACTTGACCTCTATTGTAACGAGATTCATCATTATAAGTAATAATAGTAGTATTTTCAAGAAGTTTTGAAATATTTTTAATATTTAGTTAACTTTAATTTTAATTTAATGTTTTCAATAAATTTTTAAATTTTATCTTTTCAAAATTTATTTTAAAATTATGAAAATGGCTGGGAGGGGAGTCACTTTTAGCATTTAATTAGCCCTTAGTTATAGAATATTCTAATAATTTGGGAATGAAATATTTTATTAATTCCAATATTCACGTTATGTCATAAACTTAATTATAAAATTAAAAATCATATAGAGATTTAATCAAAAGAAACAATATAAAAATTTAATTGCAAATTTCAGAAAATTATAGAAATAGACAAAACAATTAAACCTAGAATCAATAACATTTCATATCATATAACGACCATTAAATTTTATATACCTTCCGGAATTAATCTTGAAGAAGACGTGAGAATAAACGTGAGCAAAAGAAAGACCAAACATAGCTTATTGGACATGCAAGAAGCCATTTGTAAAAATAATCTCTAACCAGGTTTTTTTTGTTTTAGACACAAAACCTATTATTCTACTAATTATATAAGAAATCTGACCTGTATGATATGATTAAAATGGTAAAGTTCATTGTATTTGGACATTAATGCGGCTCTTTAATATAGTCAAATTAAATAATATTTGTTTTAATTGATTTGAGGATTTTGTTAATAAATGTATTAGATATTCTTGCAAAAGAAATAAAAGGAAAAATATATCTATCTATTATCTATAATAAATGTATTAGCTAGATATTCTTGCTAAAGAAACAAAAGGAAAAATATATCTATCTACCGGGTGACACAATTCTCTTTTAATTTTATTACACAAAACTTAAAATAGTTATATAAATAGTCTTAATACATAAATGACTGCGTTCAAATTTTGCATTTTTTTATTTTTTAAATATTTAATTATACAACATAAAATTGAATAACATAAGGATTAAATAAAAAACTAAAAAGGTTGCTATGAAATATATTACATGATTATCAATAAATTTTCTTAGAAAGAAGCTGGTGCCTGGGGCGAGACATGTAAATATCTAAAATGCTAACGCCTTAACTGCAAATTCCATGAAATCTGAATTTTAGTCTTCCAAATTGACTCATCGTGATTTTAAATTGCTATTTTCTCCGTGTTTTAACACGCTTATGCTTGGGTTAATATTTTTTTCCGATCGTTTTCAAAGTCTCGATCCCCAGGGAGAGTTAAGAACGAAAGGAATCCTCCTGCTTGGGTTAATATTAATTTAAGAGTTTATATTTAGACGGCATTCTTTTAAATTCGATGGATGATTGCCAATTTTTTTTAGAGCAATGCTAGATGTACATTAAAATCAGATACCAAATTAATCATTAGTGTATAATACGTATTGAAATATTAAATACATATTAAAAATGAGTTAATATTTTATATTATACATGATAGCTGATTTAGTGGCTGATTTTAGCGTATAAATAAAATTATTTTTTTTTTCAATTACCGAGGTCAACGTCTACATCTTTTAAGTGTAACTGAATTTCACATCTTTTTATGTTCTTAGTCTGTTAGTATCAGAAAATACTTTTGTTCTGCACATTGGGCCCACACGGCCCAAAAGACAGACACGGACCCCAATCCTACTCTTAGCCCAATAAGAGACACCGGTCAGGTCCACGAGCCAACCGATCCTCCGACTCGTTCGTACGAAGCAACGAGTCCGGGAATGTCGGACACTCAAGCTCGAGGCTAACCGATCCCCAATTAAACGGGCCTACATCGAGTATATAAAGGGAAGAACAGCTCTTCCCTCAGGTACGTCTTCTAAACCCTACCCAATTGACGTGCTCTCAGAGACTCCAAATCCTTATTTAGTGATTCTTCCTTAGCACGCTATTAACCACACATCAACTCTCAGCCTTCTTCCTTGGCACATCCGGTTACTTCGGAAGTCCCAAACCCCTTGAAGGTACATTCTGTACATTGGCGCCGTCTGTGGGGACATCCTAACAAAACCGACGATGGTGAACCAAGATGAGGAAGGTGTAGCCTACTCCGACCATTCTGGTGACGAACGACACCAGGATCAGCAACAAGTCGACCTAGACCTCAATGCGACAGCGAACGGCAGCACTGAATCGGCCGATCGCAACGCAGATACGGGTGGGACCCAGAACTGTCAACCCAGGTCGGGCGGTGACAACTCTGGAGATCAAAGGAGCACCAGCGCCTTTGACAGGTTAGGCCCGGGAAATCTAGATCCCAAGCCTTTTGGTGGAATCGGCACGGATGAGACCCAAATCATCCAAGAACTGAGGCATCGCATGCAAGCGATGGAGCTTGAAGTTAAAGGACTCCGAAAGGAGAACATAGAACTCAAAAACGCTACCAAGGATCTAAGGTCGCGATGAAGGTCGCCCCCTCGGCGCCGTTCCCGCTCTAGATCCAAAACTCCCCCCGAAGACGTGAGCGCACTCCACAACGACGAAGACGTCATCCCACTAGCTCGGATGATCGTGATTCCTCTTCGGATGAATCTCGCGAACCAAGGCGAAGGTCCCCTCGCTGCTACAAGAAAGCAAGGGGCCGAAACTGGACACCCCCTGTGGACAGACACACCCCGTTCTCAAGTCGAATCCTGAAGGTCCAACTTCCAAAGGGCATCGTAAAGCCAACCGACATGAAGTACGACGGATCAACGGATCCTTATGTCCATCTTAATGACTTCGAGCATCGGATGATTTACGACTGACCTATTGACAAGGTCAAGTGCCGAGCCTTTCTGGTGGCATTGACTGGACTTGCGGCTCAATGGTTTACATCCCTACCAGCAGGCTCTATCTCTACCTACTCTGAGATAAGAGAACTGTTCCTCAATGAATTCACAACGAGTATCGACAGCCACAAACACCCAATCAATCTTCTTGCCGTCGTTCAAAAACCCAATGAAACCACTCGAAAATACATTGAACGGTTTAATGCCGAATGCAAAATCATTGACGGACTAGTTGACGGAGTTGCGAGCCTATGCTTAACTAACGACCTTGCCAATGCTGACTTCCGAAGACAATTAAACACCAAACCAGTTTGGACTCGGAAGGAGATGCAAGCCAAAGCAAAGGAATTTATCCATCATGAGGAAGTTAATCGGGTGGTCGCGGCAACCAAGAACCAAGAAGCTCATACGGCATCCCGGGGTAACACCTCAACGGCGCACCCTAGGGACACTCAGCGGGAACAAGGACAAAGGGGAAACCCTAAGTTCACGAAACAGAAGTATGACCATTACACCCCGTTGATAGCCTCAATCACGGAGATCTACCAACAAATCTCTCATAAGGGCATCTTACCTCGGGCCAGGACCCTACGAGGAAGAACCCAAAATGCCAAGAACAAGACTTTGTTTTGTGATTACCATCAAGGATAGGATACAAAACACAAGATTGTTACGACCTGAAGGATGCTATAGAACAAGCTATCAAAGAGGGAAAGTTGAATGAATTCATCCAAATCATTCGCGAACCCAGGAACACCGGTCGAGAACGGTCGGAAGAACCAGAGACCCGGAACCCTCGGAACCTTAGGGACACCGACGAAACGATGCCTATAGTCCCTGTGATCACCGGAGCCAACCTCACGGAGAAATCTAAGTAGGCCATAAAAAGGATCTGAAAGTCCTAGCGACTGTATGGAGTGCCCCTCCACAACTCCCGGCAATCACGTTCAACAACGAAGACTTCGAACACGGAGTAGCTGATTCCGACGCACCAATGGTGATCTTGGCTGGCGTCGGACCGAGTATAGTCCGAAGAATCTTAATCGATACAGGCGCAGATTCCAATATCATGTTTCGACATGCGTTTGATGTATTGGGATTCAAAGATCATAACTTGAAGACACACCAACCAGGAGTCATGGGGCTTGGCGACCATTTCATCAAGCCGGACGGAAGCATAGAACTCCCAATTTCTATCGGAACTGGAAATTCCAGGAGAACGGTGATGGCTGAGTTTGTGGTGCTAAAGGACTCAACGGCATACAATGTTATCCTAGGCCGAAAGACAATCAACGACTTCTCCGCAGCCATGTTCACCAAATTCTTAGTGATGAAATATGAGACAGACTCAGGTGACTTCGGTACCCTCTACAGAGATCGGGTGATGGCCGAAAAATGCAGCCATAATAACCTAGCTCTCCGATCCAAATCTCGAGACGCTTTTGGAATCTAACTAGCCGACCTAGACGCTAGAGTAGAAGAACAACCTCGACCAAAACCGGACGGAGGCTTAGAAAAAGTTCAAATCGGAAACTCCTTAGAACGACACACGTTCTTAAATCAGAATTTGCCATACGAACTCAAGCAACAATTGTCAGAGTTCCTCAAAAACAACGGCGACCTATTTGCCTTCACCCCAGCCGATATTCCAGGGATCGATCCCTCAGTGATGTCGCACTCCCATGCCATCGACCAAAAACATCGTCTTGTGGCCCAAAGGAAGCGACGCATGTCGGATGATAGAGCGTCGGAGGTCAAAAAGCAAACCAAGGCACTCTTCGAAGCCGGCTTTATTCGAGAACTAGCCTACTCCACATGGTTAGCAAATGTAGTGTTAGCCAAGAAGGCAAACGGAAAGTGGAGAATGTGCGTTGATTACTCCGATCTAAACAAAGCCTGCCCAAAGGACGCCTTTCTACTTCCCAGCATTGATGGACTGGTAGATGCCTCCTCCGGCTACAACTACCTTTCTTTCATGGATGCATACTCGGGTTACAATCAGATCCCGATGCATAAGCCCGATAAAGAGAAAACAGCTTTTATCACACCAGATGGAACTTATTGTTACACGGCAATGCCATTTGGCCTCAAGAATGCCGGTGCAACCTACCAACGGTTAATGACAAAGATCTTCAAAGACCTCATAGCGCGGAAGATAAAGATCTATGTGGACGATATGCTAGTAAAGACGGAAGATCCTAATAACTTGATCTCCGACCTTGAAGAGGTCTTTCGTTCTTTGAGACAATACAAAATGCGGCTAAACCCTCTAAAATGCGCCTTTGGCATGGAAGCAAGAAATTTTTGGGATTTATGATCACCCAAAGAGGAGAAGAGGTTAACCCTGAAAAGTGTGAAGCAATTCTACAACTGCCTAGCCCTTCTAACCTAAAAGAAGTCCAACGGCTCAACGGCAAATTGACGGCACTATCTCGATTCCTCGGAGCGTCGACCAGGAATGCCTTGCCATTCTTCAAGTTGATGAAGAAAGGAATCACCTTTGAGTGGACACCTGAGTGTGAAGAGGCATTCTAGAAGTTTAAGACCATACTCTCGGAACCTCCAGTCCTGACGAGGCCGGCCACCGGAGAACCTCTATACCTCTATTTATCCATCACCGACGAATCCGTCGCAGCGGCCCTATTGAGAGAAGACGAATCGGGTAACCAAATGCCCGTCTACTTCACGAGCCGAGTCTTACACGAAGCCGAACTAAGGTACTCCAAGATTGAGAAGCTGGCATTCGCCCTTCTCGTCACGGCCAGGCGACTACGACCATATTTCTAAAGCCACACTATCATAGTTCGCACTAATCAGGCGATACGGAATATCCTACAGAAACCCGACCTAGCTGGATAAATGCTCGGATGGGCCATCGAGTGGTCTCAATTTGACATCCAATTCCAGCCCCGAACGGCGATCAAGGCACAAGCAGTGTCGGATTTTTTAGCCGAGATGATCGTCGCCGGAGCTACAACGGAAGAAGCCAAAACGTGGAAATTACACGTAGACGGATCTTCCACTCCTAACTCCGGAGGAGCCGGTGTAATCTTGGAAAACCCAGAAGGGATGATGATTGAGCAATCCATAAGATATGAGTTTCCGATCTCAAATAACCAAGCGGGGTATGAAGCTCTCCTAGCAGGATTGTTGTTAGTTGAAGAAGTCGGAGCGAAGTCCTTAGAAATCTGCACTGACTCCCAAGTAGTAAGTTCGCAAGTCAACGGAACTTACCAAGCAAAGGACGCGCTTCTTCAAAAATACTTAGCCAAAGTCAAAAGAGCATTCCAAAATTTTGATAAAGTGGAAATCACCCATGTTCCACAAGAACGGAATGCCAGAGCCGACCTCTTGTCCAAACTGGCCAGTACCAAGCCCGGATCGGGAAATCGATCACTACTCCAAGGAGTTATGAAAGAACCATCGGTATCCACAGCCGAAGTAGATTGCCTCCCGATCACCAAGATCACGACTTGGATGACCCCCATCCAAGACTTCCTAGAAATTGGGAACCTCCCTTCCGATCAAAAGGAAGTGAAGAGAATAAAAAGGGAGTCGACTAAGTTTGTCGTCGTTTCCGGCCAGCTATATAAAAGGGGTATAGACTTACCCCTCCTTAAATGCCTCGGCCCGACACAAACTGATTACGTGATAAGGAAAGTTCACGAAGGGTGTTGCGGACACCACGACGGTGGGAAGTCGTTAGCTCGGAAACTCATCCGAGCCGGCTACTATTGGCCGAACATGATGAAGGATTCCATGGACTTTGTCCAAACTTGTGAAAAGTGCCATCTCGACGCTAACTTTCACAAAGCACCGCCAGAAAAGATGGTACCCATATCATCGGAGCGACCTTTCGACATGTGGGGAATCGACCTTGTCGGCCCTTTCCCATTAGCACCGGGTCAGCTGAAATACCTTATCGTGGCCATTGATTACTACGCTAAATGGATCAAGGCTGAACCACTAGCCACAATCACAGCGACTAAGTGCTGGAAGTTCGTATGGAAGCAGATAATTACAAGATTCGGCATCCCGTCCATCCTCATCACGGACAACGGAACTTAGTTTGCCGATCGAAAATTCAAAGAATCAGCAACCGAGTTTGGGATCAACCAACGATTCTGCTCAGTGGAACATCCTCAAGCAAACGGACAAGTAGAAGCTGCCAACAAGATACTTGTAAAAGGTATCAAAAAGAGACTCGATGAAGCGAAAGGGCTATGGGGTGAAGAGCTACCTTCGGTTTTATGGTCGTACCGTACAACCCCACGATCATCAATCGGAGAGACACCGTTCCGATTAACATACGGGGTAGACGCCATAATACCCGTCGAGATCGGAGAGCCTAGCCCAAGGTTACTCCTAGGGTCGGAAGATCCAACGGCTGATTGGAACCTCATTGAAAAAATCCGAGCAAGGGCTCACCTATCGGAGCTGGCACTCAAGCAGAGAATGAGCGTCCGATACAACAAAGGAACGATCAAACGGCATTTTGACGTTGGCGATTTGGTCCTACGTCGGAACGACATCGAACTCCCAACCCCAGGAGAAGGAAAGCTAACACCCAATTGGGAAGGGCCATATCGAGTAGCCGACGATCTTGGAAAAGGTGCGTGCAAATTAGAACGACTCAACGGAGCAGAAATTCCCAAAAGCTGGAATGCCTCCAACCTTCGTCGTTTTTACTCTTAAGCGCTTTTCATCCTCCATCTTAGAGTAGATTATTATTATTTGCCACATTCATGTTTATGTTTCTTTGTTATTTATCACATTTATGTTCACATTTCTTTAAAGACTTTGTTTTATTCAATAAAAAAGGGTACTCTTTCCCCTACCCGAGGTATCTCAACCCGGAAGGTCGGAAGGCTTTAGCAAGGCCCCAACGTTTTTCAAACTCTCATTTTCAGATTCAATTAAACCTTAACGGCATTCGCTATAATCTCTCTTACTTATTAAAGTTTGAAAGAAGAAGAAAGCAACTATACTTCGGAAAACGGGAACTGATCACTCCCTTCCAAAAACTCAAAAATGGCTAAGTCCAAGGAATCATACATATGGCAACATGGTTATAAATAAGAAATCCAAAAACGGCTAAGCATCAAAAACTTAGACAAATTAGAGAATAAAAGACAGTGTCATCCATTAAAACAAGGGATCCGACCCGATAGAACGGCCCGACGGATCCCAATCGTCCAAACGGGAACCCGACCCAAGAAAAGGCCCGACAGGTCCCCTTACAAAACCGACATTGTTCACAGAAACAAAATACAAAGATTTGAAGAAAATAAAAGACGGAACTAAAAGCTAAGAAGGAGGAGGATCCATCAGAAGGTCAACCACCTTCCCGTCAACGATTTCCTTAAAAAACCCAATCTGAGAAGAATTAAACTCTGGGAGCAGAACAGCGAGTTGAGCCTTCAAGACTCCCTCCGTCGCCGCCACGGCATCCTTAGCATCCTCGGCGTTGTCGTCACACTCTTTCTCCAGAATAGGTATGCTCTCCTCAGCACGGTCGGCACGAATTTTCTCGGAAGCCACGAAGTCTATGAGCTTCGTGACCTCAGACTCCAGCCTCTTCACCCGACCTTGCAAAACAGCGACCTCCTCATCCTTCTTCTGCTTAAGAACTTCCAAGTTCTTTTCAGCAGCCTTCAAATCCCCATCAACTTTGTCTTTGCCTTTAGCACCATCCTTCAATTGCTCTTCCAAAACGACCTTTTGAAAATTGAGAGCCTTGAAATCCTCGACCAACCTCTGGTTATGCCTCTCAGTCTCGTCCATCATAGTCAAACGGGGCTCCACCGGCTTCATGATGGTCGCAGACTTAAGCAAGGACCACTGAACCTAGCGAAAGCTCTTAACAGGGTCATAGTCCCGGAGAGCCTCCGGAGCCTTAGGCCCCAACAAATTATCAGCTATAAACTTTGAGGCGTCAAAAGAGCGGTCCAAAGGACTAAACTTACGAGCCGGCGTCTCTGTCCTATGCCTCTTGGCGGCCGAGGACTCCACAGGTATTGAACGCCTGTTGGAAGAAGGAGGGGATAGCTGCTGCTCATCCGGACCGGAGAAGATACATCATCGGTAGCTCCGACACCGTGACCCCCATCATTTGAACTCCCCTGTTCCGGAGTGATGATCACGTCGGGGGTGGGACCGATCGAAGAAGCATTCGTTCGAGCCGTTGAAGACGGACCAGACTCGCCATGACCAACCGCCGGCGTTGGAGGAACGATGGGACCTGTAGAAGCAGGTGGACGGACCAGAAGACGTAGACGATTCAGAGTCACGTCGTTCCCTGCCATCCTCACTGCAAAAAGAAAAGAAACATAATCAGGCTAAATTTGTAAGCAAGACATAAAGAGAAATCACCAAGTTAAAACGGTCTATGAGCAAGTAAGGTTCCCGTACCGACATCTCTCCAGGCATCCTTCGGCCTACCCAACAGGACCTTCGGAGCCAAATTATTTTTTGCAAAGAGGGCGGTTAACACGTCAACCGTATCCTTCTGATGGGCCCTCAAACCCTTGTAAATCACAGGGGCAACATCAAACCTGGCCTTGTCGGTCCAATACGATAGAAACCGACCGTCTCCCTCTAAGTTTAGCCAAAAAGACCGATGAGTTCCAACTGGCAAAATTTTAAAGAAATGGCCTTTGAAATCATGAAAAGAGTCCTCAAAAAGCCCAAAAATCTTTCGATACTTGGTCGGCCTAACGGACATATACCCTTTCTTCGTTTTGCCTTGGGTATTTCCCGAGTAAAAAGTGAAAAGGCACAGGAAAACCTCCGACTCTTGCGGCAACTGCAACCACTCGGTCACCAACTCAAAGCACCGGATAGACGCCCAAGCGTTGGGATGGAGCTGTGACGGCGCGATGCAGGACCTGTTAAGGAGACGCTGTTGAAAGTCGGTAACGAAACCTGAATACCAAACTCGGTGAACATCACTTCGTTCACCCACAGCCAATGCGGCTTCGTCGGATGGTCTAAATTCATGAAGCACACTCACTCACCCCGACGCGCCGCCTCAACCCTATGCCGCCGCTCCAACTCACCACCACCGAATATAACCCCCATCCCTTTTAGCTCATCTAGTTAAGCTTGACTTAATATCGGTGGCGCCCCCAAAACGTCGGGAGCCACCCACCGATAGAGGGTCGACAGTTCTCGTGGCATTTGGACCGCCTCGGCCGCAGCGGCCTCCGGCCCAACTTCGGGGTTCTCTGCCATTAAATTCACCTAATGAAGGGAAGAAAACACCAAAACAAGCCGAAAAAGTTCAGTTTTTTATGAAAAGTTGAGAAAAGCGGACGGCGAAAACAACCGCCATTCACTGCCAAAATTGGTCCTTTTACCCCATCAGAGAAATGAAACGGCCGAGAAACCCCATGGGACGTTAGGCCACTATTCACTGAACAATCCAACAAAATGGGGAGAATAAAAATGTAAACTACCTACAAGGAGCAGAAGAACAATACCTGAAAATAGGATTGAGAAGAAGAACCTCGCAGTAATTTCTCCTTAAGAGCAGAAAAAGAAAAAACCTTCGGGGCAGTTCTCTTTCGAAAACAGCAGAGGAGAAAAGAAATGAGAGTGGAAGAGAACGAGAAATGAGAGTGAGAGAAACTTCTCTTTTCACTCTCTCCTTACATTTAAATAAAAGGACAAAAAGGGGGGAAGAAACTGCTTCATACCCCTTCGAAGGTTCAAAATTCAAAAGGGGCATAAGGGTAATAAACATCCTCCCCTTAAAAGCCATCATTAAAATGCGAATTCCAAGGAGAAAACGTTTTCTCTCCCCCACGATCTCCAACACGCATTGAATGATGGCTGTTAAATCAAACTGACGTTTCCCCTCCAAGAAGATTCCAAATAACCAGCACGACAAAAAAAACGATCTTCCGAAGCTCCGACGTAACCACTCGCGAACTCGGAGCAAACCAACGTACGAAGGTCGGATCCGTCGAAACTCCGACGTAAATACTTGCGGGTTCGGGGTAAATCAACTTACGAAGCTCGGATTCTCCAAAGCTCCATAACATCGGGGCAACAGTTCTGGACATTGGGCCCACACAGCCCAAAAGACAGACACAGACCCCAATCATACTCTTAGCCCAATAAGAGACACGGGTCAGGTCCACGAGCCAACCGACCCTCCAACTCGTTCGCACGAAGCAACGAGTCCGGGAATGTCGGACACTCAAGCTCGAGGCTAACCGATCCCTAATTAAACGGGCCTGCATCGGGTATATAAAGGGAAGAACAGCTCTTCCCTCAAGTATGTCTTCTAAACCCTACCCAATTGACATGCTCTCATAGACTCCCAAATCCTTATTTGGTGATTCTTCCTCAGCATGCTATTAACCACACATCAACTCTCAGCCTTCTTCCTTGGCACCTCCGGTTACTTCGAAAGTCCCAAACCCCTTGAAGGTACATTCTGTACAACTTTATTAAATTAAACATGTTTTCCCTTAATTATAATTAATATTAATATTGTCCAATGGCATTTATAGTGAGGACAATTAATGATTATTCTGATCTATAAAAAAAATTTAATATATATAATATTTTGAAACTATAACATAAAATATACATTTAGTAAATGCATTTTTTAAATAAATTCACTTGGCGAGCAACTATTACCTAAACAATTAGAAACTTTTTTATAAATCTATCTATCTATTATCTAATATTAAAATTGGGTTCATGCGTTTAATGATAAAACGCTGATATGACATATTTCTGAAAGTATTTTTTTATTTAGTTTTTCTAAATTATTAAATCAAATCAATTGATCTAATTAATTGATAAATTAATATAAATAATTAATACCAAATCTTGCAATATTTTATTCTAATAATACTATATATTTTAATAAACCATTAATATCATTCTAGTATTTTATGTCATTGATATTGATTTTATTTTAAAGTGAGGTGTTTAGGTTTTTGATAAAAAAAAACTTTTTCTATGCTTTTTTTTAACTAAATATTGTACTAGAATATATTAATAATAATACGTCGTATAGTGATATAATTTAAAGTATATTTAGGGCTACCAAACGATAAGTCCGACCCATTTAATTTATGTCTACATGCCCACTTAAGTCCGCTTTATTCATGGATCACAATTTTTCAATTTGGATCATTTATATAGCACGTGCGACCGGTTAAAGAGGTTTGACTATTTATTTATTTTTGAAAAATTGGACTATAATTTTAGACTTCAAAATATAAAAATTTGGGAAAAAATGGCATTTTTTTAGCGAAAAAGCTTTAAGAAACAAAGTTTTTGTTTTGAAAATTGAGTTTTAGAGTTGTATTAGAGAAAATATATGGAAAAAAATGTTGAACTTTTTTAAAGAAAAATTAATAAATAAACGAGTCATCACATTTAGTACGCCGGATGTTCCATTTAATCTGTCATTTTTCACAGGTTAATCGAGTTCATCAGTTCAGAATGTGTTTTTAATGGGCCTAATTTTTTTAGAAAAGTCTGCTCATTGGAAAAGATTTAGGTTGACCCAACGATTCGAGTTAGGTTCGTTTTGACGATGCTATACGCAATTTATTTACACACTTTTACCTGATCAATTCATTTGGGTTTTATCAAATGAAAATAATATTATATGATATCACATACCACAAAATTAAAAGAAGCTTTAAAATCAATTAATAGTTCAATGAGGATAAGACAAAAATATATATTTTGTCCCTGCTAACTAGCTAAATTTTCATAAACGTTAATTTATTAAGAGTTATGTTATATTATGATATTAGAAGAAATTTTTTTTTATTTTCTTTTAATGTGTTTGGGTATTAATATTTAATATATATGTAATAGTATATAATAGATTAAACTCTACAAACATCTTTTCAAAATTTGTCATGAAATCAGAATTCTGGCAAATTCAAATTAGAGAATCTGATCGTTACAAAACTGTATTTACAATATCATTTAGCCAATATGAATGGAAAGTAATGTCATTTGGATTAAATAACGCTCCTTCGAAATTTTAGAAAATTATGAATGACATTTTTAATCCATATTCAAACTTTACATTTGTTTACATTGATGATGTATTAATCTTTTTCCAAACTCTAGAAGAACATTTCAAACATGTCAAAACATTTTTGTACATGATCCATAAAAGTGGACTTGTTATTCCAAATAAAAAATTGTTCTTTCTCAAACGAAAATTCGTTTTCTCAATCGCAAAATTTTCCAAGGAACCATAACTCCCATTGAGAGATTAATTCAATTTGCTGCAAAAGTCCCTGACCAAATTATTGACAAGCCTCAACTCCAAAGGTTCTTAGAATGTCTAAATTATGTCTCAAATTTATCTCGAATCTTAACAATCTCATTAAGCATCTCCATGATAGGCTTAAGGAAAATATGTTACCTTGGACTAATAAGCATATTGAGATTATCCGGATTATTCTTAAGTCCAAAATGCGCAATCTTCCTTGTCTGTACCTACCTGTTCCCCAAACTTTAAAAATTGTTGAAACTGATGCCTCAGTCCTTGGTTATGGAGGTATCTTAAAACTAAAATTGCATGACAAATAATAATGCATCATTGCATTTACATCCAAACATTGAAATAATTCTCAACAGAATTATTCTGCCATCAAAAAAGAAATTTTAGTCATTATTTCGTGCATCACAAAATTTCAATCTGAATTGCTAAATAAATTTTTTTTTGTCTGAGTAGACTGCAAATCTGCAAAAGATGTTAAAAATCTTGTATCAAAACAAATCTTTGCAATTTTGCAAGCTATTTTAAGTATCTTTGATTTTGAAATTGAGCATTTCAAGATTAACTCAAACTCTCTCCTTGATTTTCTCACATGTGAATATTTACAGGGAAAAAAGAAAGAAAAAGATGCCTAAAAAGGCAATTGTAGCTAGGCCTGACAATGCGTAGGGTAGAGTAGGGTAGGTTAGGGTTTAGTCTCAACTCTAACCCTATCCGCGAGTTGATATTTCATTTATAATTCAACCCTACCCTACCCGCGGGTTGAGAACTTCTCAACCCTAACCCTATCCACACTCAACCCGCGGGTATCCAACCCTACCGCGGGTTGCGACTGGTGAGACCGCAACGTGAGAGGAAGCAAAATGACGGGAGGGTCGCGACGGTGCGATGCAAAGGTGAGGTGAGGGCTGCGATGGGGAGGTTTCGACGACTACTTCAATGCTTGGAACTTTGAAAAGAATGAGAGAGTATGACGTTCTTGATATCTTGTGAGTCTTTGAGAGTCAAGGAGTTTATGGTTGCTGCAGCAGACTATGGAATGAGAGGTCTACTTTAGAAATTATGGTTTGTAAATTTTCATATTTATAAATGTAAGTAAATGGAGGAGGCTTTTATATATTCAATGTATAAAAATTATAAATTGAAGTCATAGCTGAGTGGTTAACAGTTAACACCCTTTTGTATAAATACACTACAAGAAATGCAGAGGATACCGACGGATTTACCGACGGATTTTTTTTACATTTCTGGCCGATTTCAATGTTACCGGGGGATTTACTGGCGAAAAAAATACACCGGTAAAAACGGCACCGGTAATCTGTTACCACCGGTAATTCCCTCGGTAACATTAAAATTTGTTTAAAAAAATAAATGCATAAAATGTTACCAGGGAAAAATCCATCGGTAATTCCCCAGTAACAATGGCAAAATTAAAAAAATATATACATAAAAATAGCAATCCATCATACTATTGTAAGAACTAATAATGTTATAATGCAACAACAACAATAAAATATTCATTTATACAAGACAACAAAGGTAAATTTACATAAAAACATAACATTACAATCAATGTTGGCATTTTAACAGCTGAATTATTGGCATTTTCTAAAGAGCCAGTAACAACATCATTAAAAAAAAATTAAGCCAGAGCATCAAAGAGCATTTCATGACATTCTAGTGATGATACTCACAGAGGTATTGATCTGAAACAGTGACAAGGTGATGAGAAAACAAATGAATTCCTCACGTTAATATTTAATTATCTTATTGAAAGCTTAAATAATTAAAGGAACTTCAAATGAATCATAAGTTATTAATATTGCTTCAAATTGAGTAACATGTAGCATGTGGTTTCAAACAAAAGGGCTTCTTCCCAGGAGCTCAGAAAATGCAGACATGTCATGCACCATTGGCAAGAAAATAACTAAGCTTTATATGTATGGATAGGATTCCAGCTATTAACCCCTAAATAAAAAAGGTAGATATTTTGATTTCCTTCCTTTCTTATTCTAATCCTAGTTCACTTGTATGATATCAAATTAACAACCCATGACGAAATCAAAAAAGAAAATTTTCTACCAAGATATAGAAGATAGTGAGTTTACTGTTCTACAAGCTAAGCACAAGTAGAATCAACAATACTTTAAGTTATAAGTGTCAAACAAGGGATGATGAACCAAAGCCTTGATCTCTTCCATCCACTTTAATTTAGCACAAAAACAAATCAACTTACAAGTAGAAAGTTAGATGCTACTTATATATAAATGACACTGATGCAAAGAAGATAAACTAATTGCATGAATATCACAAGAGCAACACAACATGATATAGGAGACAAGAACAAAACAAACCTCGAGCATGCACCAATTCGAAATCGATGGCAAAACAGCTTCAACTGCAAACACCAAAAAAAGAAGAAAATTCATGGCAGAACAGAACAATACAAAACAAGTAATTAAATATCCATAAGAACAGAACAAAAAAAGTAAATAAGGATGAGAAGAAATATGTGTATGTAAAAATGTATTTTCAATTCATATAAGTGATTATAAAATAATGAAATAGAAATAGTATAAAAGATGAGGGAAGGAAAACTTGAGATTGTATATAACTATGAGCTATAATCATTCTTCAATATTGCAAACATTTTACCACCACATCAAAATGCTTAATCCTGAAACTGCCACTTCAAACAAAAATAAATAAATAAAGCTAACAAAATTTGTGGCGGAAGCATTGCATAGGGCAACAGAG
>JASCZI010211453.1:4648-18322 GCA_036250425.1 Stylosanthes scabra | reverse complement strand
ATTAAGAAAGTTTGAGAGATTACCGTGCTTCTACATGACAATAAGGAACTTGATAATAACTTTGGAGGATGGCCTAATCATCACTTGACGCTTCCCCCTTTTCTCAACATTGTACATGCTCTTCAGAGCATCGTTCAAAACACTAACCCGGGCCCTCACCATACTTGCTGAAACACACACATAGAACACGCAAATAAATAAATAAATCAATCAATGAATCATTAAGAATCAAGGAGCATAAGACAAGTAGAGGATTTTGAGCATGAATTGATAGGTTAGAAACCAAATCCATGTTCCCTATATATTATAAGCAACAAATAGAATGGTAGTAGCGGGAGAGAAAATGGGAGGTTGGGAAGGGAAGATCGTGAATAGAGAGGGAAGGGAAAGATCTAATTCTTACCGACAGAAAGAGAAGCTTCGGGATTATGCAGCTCTCTTTGATGACATGGACTACCTGTGAGTTCGATTCAACCAAAATAGAGGAACTCAGAAAACATGGAATTAAAGAACGAAACAGAGAGAAAAAAAAGTGAAGAGATCGAAGTTACTAGTAGAAGTAGATCGATGGCAAAGGCAAGTAGAAAACTTTATTAGGGTTTTGTAGTCACTCACTACTTTGGGAGGCACTGATGGATTACGAGTAGGTGCAAAACGGAGACGGCTCAGTGGTGGGAACGACGACGCGTAGAACCCCCTCTTCCTCCTTCCCAAATCGGCGTCCTTAAGAGAGAAGGGTGACGGTGGGCTGGGCTCGATGACGGAGGCACTCCAGTTAAGCTTCGCGGCGCTCCCAACGCCGCCGACGGCAAAGAGAGAAGGGTGGGGGTGGGAGTGAGAGAGGGGTGGAGAATAGGTCAGGGTTAGGGCTTGGGTGTTTGAGAAGTGAGAGAGGAAGGGCCAGCATGTTGTTAATTTAGAGTTAAAAATCTGCCGTTTAGTTTTTTTTTTTTTTTACAGGCGGAATTACCGTGGGAAAATAAAATCCGCCGGTAAGTTTTTTTAGAAAATTCTTTTATACAAAATCCGCCGGTAAATCCTAACACTAACATTTTTTAAAAAATTATGTATTATATATGGGGTGCGGGTTGGGTGGGTAGGGTTGAGTCTAAACCCTAACCCTACTCTACCCGCAAACAAACCCGCTCCGCCCTCAACCCGCTCTGCTGTGGCTAGGATTGTCAACCCGATCAGAACAGGTTGGATAGCATTGAATACCTGCGGATAGGGTTAGTGTTGCCACCCCTAATTGTAGCCTACTTAAGAGGCAGATACATATGCCTAGCCCTACCGAGGTCAATTAAACAATCTGATTAAGAATCTGGGTCATCAAACCAACAACTTACCCAACAATCCACCAAACAGCCAATTGAGTCATCAACCCAGAGAAATGAATCTAGATCATCTATCCAGCAAGCCAAACAAACAAATGCATATTTTGCCTTTTCAATCCAAATTCTTATGGCCCTACAAGACCAAGGTGTTACAAAAATAAACAAAAAAAATCTTGGGCTGAAATCTACAGTGAGTCAGATGAAGAAATTTACCTAATTGAACTCATAACTCAAGTTGTCAAGAAAGAAACAATCATACAAAATCCGAAAGGAAAAGCAATTTTTTTAATCACAAAAAAGCCATAAACCATAGCCCAAACACAAGCTCCTTCACAAAAAACCCAAGCCAATTATATCCCAACAAAAAAATTCTCAAACATTATTCAAATGAAACCTGAATTTTGGGATGAATCTTTTAATATGGTTATCTAAAAGATCTTTCAAACCAGATTTCATTTCAAACCAACTTCTTTAAAAAAAGACTCGTCAATTTTATGAATTCATCTTAATAAATACCGACTCAGCATCTATCTAACATTACAAAGACTAAAAAAATCCTGAAGTCATTACTCACCCCACCATTCAAATCCTCAAGATTATGACCACTTTGGCAACAATTTAAACAGAATCCAAACTTTTCTCAAAATTTTGACCCAATAGGTTTAATTATTGGAACTACGTGACTGCCTGGACTAGAGTATTCTGGTTTCAAAATACTCAGCAGGGACATTCATGGTTAATTTATTTCGAAAGAACTATAAATTAAACTATGACTTTTCAAATTGGTTCTACCAATGATGGGACTTTTTTGGGCCAATTATTCCATGAATATTACTCTTACTTACCGATGAAGGATTTAAACTTTTTCAATCAAAATTCGACACTCAGAAAACATGTGTTCATGCGATATTAAAGTTTTTCTCAATCTTTTCATTGGCATGGATATTCTCATGGAAATACAAATATGGAAAACCTGATCACCCTAAAGCATTTCCAATTTTGCAAATGCATGCTTATGTAAAATGGTGGTCATATTTTAATTCATCAATAGCTTATCCAGACAAAGTCAGAGAATGCTTCAAAGACAATCCAAAATCTCAAAGGATCTCTGATCCAGAAATTGCTTCTTTTCTCAATCAAAAAGCACAAATACAAGCAGTCATTGCAAGGTCACAATCGAAGTAATCTTTTAAAGGAAAACTTCAACAAATCCTCCATTTACTTCAAGAAGATGAAGAATCTTCGTCTATTGAAGGAAGTGAACATGAAGAAAATGAAGATGATTGTTTGGGAATCAATCTTGAAGATGACTAATACCGAAATTGTAGAAATAGTTTAGGTCAATGACTGAATTACTATTCTCAAACCGGAATTGTAGCTATAGTTTAGGTCATATAACATATACGGTAGAAACAGTGAAATTTTCGATTATAAAAGGAAGTCTCAAATTCATTGTGAAACACCATTTAGATATAGTGATACATAAAAAATAACTTATCGAATTTTGTATGATATTGTCACCTTGATAATATAATCAACATATACGAAAAATATTAACATGGAACCTGATTCTAAAACATAGTATTTCTCCTCAATCTCTCTCATCTCTCTCTTATTCTCTCTTTCCCTCTCTCCCTCTGTCCCCTCTTTCTATCTCCTTCTCACTCTCCGTCGCTTTATCTTATTTTCTCTCTCTCCCACTGTCTCTCCCTCGTTTCCACCATATCTCACTCACTCTCCCTACCTCACTTTCTCTCACCCCTCTCTCCCCCTTCTTTCTCTTTCTATCTATCTTTTTCTTTCTCCTTCTTTCTCCCTTTCCCACTCACTCTTCTTTGCTTCCTCTCTCTTACATTTCCTCGCTCTCTCCCCCCATTCTTTCTTCTTTTCTCTCCCCCGCACCTTCCCTCTCCCCTATTTATTTATCTTTTTCTCTCTCCCTCTCACTCCTCTCTCTCCCCTCTCTCATCACATCTCCGTCTTTCTCTTTATCTTTCTACGTCTCAACCATGATAAATCCATTTTTGATGGATTATTTTGTGCTACAATTTAACAAATTATCACTCTTAACTCACTTAAATACTTGCCAAACGAGTGCATTCATGAATTATTATTCCTTAGAACTTAAAGTATAAACACATGCATTTTTAGCCATATTCTGCTATGAATTCACTCATTTCTCATTCCATTTGATACCTTGATTTGTTTGTTCAAGTGTTTCAGGCCTAAATAGGTTAGAATCGGAATGGAAGTGGCTAAAAAGGACAAAAGGAACGACGAAATTATGAAAGAAAGCTTGGAGGACATTCTTAGCTCTGTGCGTACGCACCCACTCGCTGGGTTATGATTATTGCAATTATGGAGTAGCAATCTTGTGCCTTGATCATGAGTTGAAGTGTGTGAATGATCTTAGTCACTAATCCCTGTTGCATTCGGATGGAGAAGGGAAACAATTAATGTTAATTTCGTTGATGCTAGTTCTGCTAATGATGAGAATACCTTAACGACGTGAGCTTGATAGGTTATTCGGGTTCACTTAATACCTTGGTCTTTTGGCATTAGCAAGGGAGACTAGGAGTTATGGATGTGCATTAATCCTATCACTCGACCATTGACTGAGTGAGTAATTCTTCGCGTGACAATCTTTCTATAATTGGGATTGGTGACGCTCATAGAGACACATAATACTTCAACCCAAGACTAAGCTCTCTTTTAATTCTTGATGCAACCATATTCAGTTTTCTGCTCTTTTCTCAATCAAGCTCAAACCTCCGTTTTTTGAATGGTTTCATGCTTACTCCGTCAAAAATGATGTTGATTATCCTTTTAAAATCAAAGATTTCCTATCTTCAACAAATGTTATTACCACTTGGAAGTTCAAAGATGGAAATTTAGTTAGATCTGAATTTTCTCCAAGATCCCCTTATGTTCTTTCAAATGTTCAAGAAAAGAAGCATAACCTAGTTATGGCCTCTCCTTTTAGAGCCAAAAATGTTGATGAAGCTATTAACCCAAAAGATATTAAAAATATTATTGAACAATCAAATTATACCAACAAGTTTCTTCAATGTTTGGGTGACAAACTTTCATCAACTTCAAAACCCATTCTTTACAAAACATTTTCGAACCTTCTACTTCAAAAACTTTTGAAAAACCACTTTTCAAACATTTTAATATTAGTAATAAGGCTAAACAAAGTATTAAAACTTCAATTTTGAAAATGGATTCTAGTGATTCTGAAGTACTACAAAAGATTGAACATCTTTTAGGTCGTCTTAGCACCATTCCTGTGATTCCCACAAACTCAAGAGAATCTGTTTCTCGTATACAAACCTGTTCCTCAAAAGCAATCAATGTTCTTGATCATGAGTCTAATTAGTCCCAAGACTCTGACCAAAGTCTAGACTTGGCTCCCCTAGGATTAGTCCAATCATGACCAATTCCATGAAAAAGTGGAAGGGTTTAACCAAACCCTTTTCACATAGTCACAATCATATCTCTACTCCTGATCTAGCTCTCGAAGAAAGGGAACTAGGTTTTGTTAGCTTTAATGCTAATAACGCTATAAATGAAACATAGACAATAAAACTGGGTAAAAAAATCATGAGTATGTTACAACATATGACCATGGTTGGTACAACCTATAAAGCTAATCTACTCATGAGACTTCAGAAGAAGCAATAGCCTACGTTATTGTTTCAGGATTCTCTGGACAATTCAAAGAATGGTTGGATAACTACCTATCTGATGAGCAAAAACAATTCATTTTCTCAACTATTAAGGTCAATGATCAAAATGAACCTATCATTGTGGATGATGGGGAACCAATTCCTGACGCTGTTAATACCTTGATCTTTACCATTGTCAGCAACTTCATTGTTGATCCATCCCTTTGGAAATATAGATTTGCTAAATTGCTTTCCAATTTCCATTGAAAAATCTTGTCTGACTTTAGATAATATAAAGATACCTTCTTAACCAGGGTCTACACAAGAGAATAGTCAACAACCATTCTAGAAGGAGAAATTCCTAGCTGGACACCCAAAATCTCTAGGAGATAAAGTAAGGGACAAAATTCGAAGCTTAACCTTAGATGGGATAATTCCCTACGATGCGTTAAGCTATGGTCAACTTATCTCCTTTATTCGAAAGGTTGCCTTAAAAATCTATATCAAGACGATAAGATTCAAAGGCAGCTAGCTCGTGAAAAAGCCTAAAATCGAATAGATTTGGGGAACTTTCTGTAAAATATTTGGTTTTCATGCTTGTCATAAAGGAAAATCAAAAAGATCCAATCGAAGGGTTTTTAGACCCAATCCTGAAAAGAATTTCAGAAAATCCAAAAGACGTTTTCAAAAATCCAAACCCAATAATTAGGGGTGTACATGAAACCGGGTGAAGCCGGATCTTCTTTGACCCAGGCCCGACCCAAAATATACCTCGGGTCTATTATTGAGACCCTAGCCCGGCTTCAAACCCGATGAAATCTCCTTATTTTTGGACCGGGTAAAACCCGGGTGAAGCCGGGTCTACCCGAATTAAACTAAAAAAAATTATAATCATCGATCATAATAATATAAGCAATAATACTATTAATTTTAGCCCCAAATAATTTTTTGCAATAATAATAATAATAATAATAACTTATATTACACATGATCAAAGAGTTCTATAAATTTATCCAAAGAAAAAGAATGTTATAACTTTCAGCAATAATGTTCAACAATAATTCTCAACTAACATATATTGAAATTATTAATTTTAAATTTTTCTCTTTTGTTCGAAATTAAAGAATCATGTTCTTGGCTCATGTAATATAATTAAACACCTACATTTTAATTTCTAGAACTAGAAGTTGGACCATATAAAAGTGGGTCTAGCGGGCTCATAACATATTTGGGCCAAACTTTAAAGCTTGAAGTAACATATTCATATTTTGTTGTGTATAACATAATCATATCATATATAATTTTACAATTACACTACTAAAAGTTTTAATTTTTTACATTATTTTTATACTACCGGGCCACCGGGCTGGGGCCGGGTGACCAAGCCTAGGCCCAAACCCGATTTCATATTTTTATTGGGTAGGTTTTATTGGCTTAGACCCTAACTCGAGTTGCTTTGAAGCCGAGCCAAAAGGACCCAAATTTCATCAGGGTCGGTCCGGACCATGAACACCCCTATCAACAATGAAAAGAGTTTTTAAAAGAATTTAAAAAAAAGAAACCAATCATTTGTTATACATGTAATAAACCTGGTCATGTTAGTAAATATTGCAGACTGAAAAAGAAGATTAACAATCTCAACCTTGATTCAAAGATTGAGGAACGAATCTTCTAATTGAAAGTTCAAAAAATATTCTAGTCATGAATCCTCAGATTTTATCAATAATATCCAAGAAATAATATTGTTCTTTACTATTATTAATGTTAAGCTAACTGACATTCATTGATCTATCTGGAATTATATATGTTGTTATTTACTGTTCTATATATATATATATATTCTTATTCATTGTTGTTGTTCTTATTTACTGTGTACAGTACCCCATACATAATATATATTGTTTTGTAAATCTGGAAATACAGGTTATTTAATCTTATTATTTAAAGGAACTAAGACCCATTTATGTGAAGCAGTAAGTCTAATTTAAAGATGTTTTTAAGAATGATAAGATTTAAACATAAGAGATCCTGGTGACTAGCTATGAATTTAAAGAAGAGATTCTTAAAAAAAAAAAAAAAAGAAGAGTTATAATTTTTAGATTAAAAAACATAAGTGATAGTTTAGTGTTAATATAGATGTTCTTTCTGAACTACAAGAGGACAATGATATCAGATTTTTTATGATCATGTCAAACATCTTTCGTATTCTATCTCGACGTCTTTCTATACGAGAATCTTCCTCCTCTTCCTCTTCACCCCAACCTTCTTCCATAACCACTGTTTATATAATGTACATAATGAAAACTAGTAAAACATTCGTAACTTTTTCAAAAATAGAATATCCAAAATCTAAACCAATAATCAATAAAATTTACATTTTTTTAAAAAAAATAGAATATTCAATTTAAGTTATTGACTGAAATTGACTAAATTTTTATTGATTACTAACTTTCTAACTAGTATTATTGTTATACAATTACGCTTTTATCTTTTGATTATTTGTGTATTACGGCAACAATCCAACATTGTTACCATGTTAAAAAGTTACCATCTTCGATTAGATATAGCTAGAAATTTTAATTAAGTATTCTAATAAGTTGCATGTACTATCAAGTGAAAAAATTATGCAGATGAAGATTTTTCTACTTTAATAATCACATGGGGATTTATTATTTATTTTTTAAAGTAAAATTATAAATTTTTATATTACATCTTCATTCTCTTCATGAAAAAATCACTTCATCAAAGAACTCACCTTCCAATAACGCCAAATATCACTTTAATTTTTTATTTGGTAGTCAACTTGAAGCTACTCATAGCCATCGTTCGCTTAGGCATCATAGAAGTGGCCGCCTTCTATATATTTCTCTTTGTGGGATCTTTGATATCACAAAGAATTATATCTCCTAATTATCCATCCATCAGCAATATATACAAGTTAGCATTATTATGGGTCTACTTGAACAAATTAAGTTCGTTCATGTTGGCAAATATCAAATACGTCTTTTTTTTAAATTTTTTTATCTTAAAATCTTAAAGAATATTTTAGTATATATACATGACCAATTTTACAGGCTACTTTTACTCTAATTTTACTCCTAGCATTTTTTAAAATTTCAATTTTACCTTTTTTTTTCTCTAATTTTACAAATTATATGAAAGAAAATTAAAAAATTTTCTCATCATAACCGTTTTCCTATCTCTTCTTCTAATAATTTCCTTCTTCTAATAATTTCCTTCTACTTAGATAGCAAGTAGTCAAACATAAAATTTGGAAAATTTTGATTGAGCATTGACTAAAAAAAATTACTAATAGATAAACCTGAAACATTTAAAAATGATAAGAATAAAAATTATACAAAAGAAGAAATAACTGTTAGAGAATTAGAAGGAGAGAGTTAAAGCAAAAAGAGAGAAGTCATAAAAAAAATCTCTATTAATTAATATTATTATTTAAATAATTATTGATTACGAAAACTTTTTTTTTAATATATAAAAACAAAATTACAAAACATAAACTACTAATTTTTTTATTCCTTGTATATTATTTAAGTTTTATTCCGTTTGCAAATTAGGCTTCTTATAGCCTTTTGCGTAATATAAAACTAAGAAGGTGGCGATGGTGGCGGTGGATCATGTTTAGGGTTGGGCCCTGGATCTTCATAGTCATCTATAATTGCTGGTGATTTTATCGGATGTTCTGCAAAAGAAGCATTCAAATCAATCACAATTTTTCAGAACACTAAATTATTGCCTTTCTCTATTTATTTGAAAGAGATATAACAACTTATATTTTTCTCTCTCTAACTTAAAGTTTTTGAAAAAAAATATTTATAATATGATATATTAGATTTTCATAACTTAAAAAGTGTAGATTTCAATTTTTGTTGACTCCCTAAATAATTTATAAGAGATCTTGGATTTCAACACACAAAAAAACTTTGAAAAATTAGATTTGCATTGTGACGCTCTCATTTATTATTATTATTATTATTAATTAGTTTAGAGTTAATAATTAGAAAAATTTAAGCTATAAAATACTCCAGAATAATGCTTACCCAGTGCCACAGGGATGGGATCATCTCTATGATTGGAGTCTTGATCTTCATATTCTTTGTCGTATAGGCTATTTTGTTTCCCTGTTTAATTAAAATCAGACCACCAAATAAAATAAAAAGAGGCTAAGGGACTGTTCCTCTACATCTAGGGCTCGAACATTAGACTTTGGGCATTCTACATATTTCTTATTACAACTCGCTAAACATACATTCTTCCATAAATACAAAATTGACACCCGTATAAATATATATGAACTGTTTCGATGCATTATCTATTTTGCACTTTTTTATAAATTAATTATCTATTAAAATATATATTTAATTAATAATAACAATATTTTTATATGGATATCAATTTGACGTATATCTATCAAAAGAGTAGAGAAATAACTTTATTCGTAATCATCTTTAGTCAGACAATTTTGCTCCTCCTTCGTCAAGAACCGAGGTATAACTGTATACCTCGTCCTTAAATAAGAAGAACAAAACTGAATTCCTTCTCAAGAGTGGAGATATATATGGGACAAAGTTATCGGGCAAGAACTAATTAGCATACCTTGATGTGGTGTGATCCTGCTAGCAAAACACATGAACTCTGAAGTAACAAGCAAAAGGGCAACCAAAAACCATAGTCGAACCATAGAACCCATTTCTTTCTTGCCGCAACACTATGATTGTAGATGATGATGATATATAAATGACAAGTGATAACCCTAAAGACTATTCTAGCATCTATTTATAAGGTAATTATAATGAAGTTATTATTATGGTAATACAAAAAAATAAATAAATAAAGGGAATTATGTATATTAATTTTTTTTTTTCATTCTCTTCCTTAATTATTTCATACACATAGTTAACAGTTCAAATGTTTATTAAAAAAAAAGTTAACGAGTGATATGTGATTTTTTGTGTTAATTAAAGACTATTCTAGCTAGTAATATTTATTCATGAATTGAATCTGATATATATCATCAATAATCTAAAACAATATTTTGGTCTTCAAGCATTTATGACAAAATTAAAGTGTTTGATTTAGTCAATCATCTTGTATAGGAAACTTTTTAGGAGATACACGTGGTTTTAGCAAATGATCTCAATTCTGATGGCTAACACCGTCAAAATACAAAATATCTTGATCTAATGGTTAGTTCGTTAGTCCATTTAAATAAATATTGGGGATTTAAATTCTACCTTTTTGCATGCAGCAATTCATTGACTAGCGGCAGATTCTTAAATAAAGCTCAGATTCACGGTGAATTAGTACTCGACCTGTCGAGTTAGAAGATACCGTGAAAAAAAAAAACGGTTGAAATACTAATATATTTTGAATACCTGAAACTCTTTTCATAGTATATAATTATACAAGAAAATCTTTTGGTGCCTATATAAGAGATATATTATCTTGGAATCAATATTATTGTAGAAAAAAATTAAAATATTACAAGAATAAATAGTGTAAGTTTTATTGATTTTATCCGTTAATTTCAATCATAAAAATATATTAATAAAACCACTTCAACACTAGTATTTCTAAAATGATATGCATTAAATAAATCTATGTGTACCATTATACACACCTGTATATACCATTTAGCAACATAGAAAAATATGAACATTAACATAGAAAATTATATTTTTCTGTGCTAATATTTACATTTTTCTGTGTTACTAAATGACATATATAAATGTGTACAATGATACATCTAGTATTACCCTAATTATTGCCATCATCATAACACAATTGAGTTCACTCCACCTAGGCCATAAGTTGGACGAACCACAATAACATGATGAACTCATGAGGCATACATGATATTCTATAAATATCTTTTTGCTTTCGAATTCATTCTCACTTATTTTCTTACAAATTTAATCACTATAGTATTTTTATTTAGAGGAATAATTGAAAATCCTAATGATTATCTTTTTAATTTTACCTATATGTTGATTATTATGGAAAAGATATAGGTAATTAATATTTTTTTAAATAAATTAGCCAATAAAAAATAGAATATTTATAGTTATTGTTATAGAATATTTACAATAAAAAAAATAAAATACAACATCAAATTTAAATTATTGACTGAACTTTTATTGGTTACCTAGCATTGTTGATTATTATATGAATTTTGGCAAGATATATTCTAAATTGTGTTAAATATGTCTTTTTATAAACATGTTAAATATATGTTAATAAAAATTGAATCGAGAACATTATTATGTTAAATTTTAAATAATAGTATTTGATTCTTTTTATAATCTATTTTTTTTCCCTACAGAATTCCAATAAATTTAAACATTTGTCATTGCACAGGAATTTACTGCTCTCTAATTAATTAGTTATTATTCAGTTACGACAATGCATAACATCTTTGGACTATAGCTCGAACTTGTTTAAATTTGACACAAGCCTTGTCAAGGAATAATCTTGGTATACATATTCAATTGAAAACACAAACATGATGATGAAAGCATTGAGTTATAGAAGTGATGGAATGAAGCATCCATGCATTGAAATAAGGCTATGAAAACAAATTAAATTAAATGGAGCGGTGCTCAATGGCCATTGCCCATTCATTAAGTTGTGGAAAAGCTTATTGCTTTTGACAAGCATTATTGTATTGATTGATGACGTAATCGGTTTGTATGTTTAGTGTACGTGTCCATCAAATTTTGGGACACTACACTAGGTGATACATTTATGATTTATGCATATATATGTTCTATACTTCTATGTTTTAGTTTTCAAAGACATAAAATAAAGTAAGATATATTGTACACAATAACACACAACAAAATTATATCGAGACATGAAAATTTTCACTTCTGTTCTTAATTAATTTTCATAACTTCATTTTTTTATGTTGATATGTGTTAATTTCCTCTTTTTCCATGTTAGACGGATATAGATACGGCACTTGTATTCGATACGGATACAGCTATGGGTAAGGAATATAAAAATTTTAAAAAGAAAATACGTCTACTGTTATTGAAAATTGAAGATTTTGAGCTAAGTAATTCAATGAAATTGATATGTCAAAATGATTTTTAAAATTTTTAGAAAAAAAAATTTGTCTAAGTTATAGAGATTTGATTGAAGGATATCATTCCATACGATATCAAATTTCAGTTGATTGGAAGCGAGAATGGTAAAACCTCGTCTTTCTGCTATTCCCGTTTCTGACAGAAACGTGCGAACGTCTGTGGTTTTGTGCTATTGATGAATGAATGGCGTGTTTAAGGGTCTTGGATACCCTAGATGTGTTTGATGTAGAGATCGTCTCCAGTGTTTGGTCGTTTTGGTGATTTTCTGTTTTTAGTGACAGTGCGATGTTCGGCGACGGTTTGACCGTTTCGGCCGCTTTTAGAACGAGCGGAGGATATTGAGGAAAAATATCTTTGGCGGAAATTTATAATCTTCTAGCTAAGCTCGAGCCATGAGTTTGGGGTGGCGAAATTCTTAGAGAGAATTTCGGACCGTCTTTAGCGACGCTTGCTTTCGTCGCGAAACGTCCGGTCGTGATTCCGGTAAAAAGTGAAATACGACGGAATGTTAGAATTATAGCGCGACGCTATAATACGTCTTTGGACCTTAGTCGCCCCGTAAATTTGAGACGTAAAGCCAAGAATGCCCTAGGAACATTTTATAACACCTTCTAGTTTTTCTCTCTCTTACTTTTTGCTTTTTGAGACACCTTTTTAAAAAGGCTTCCCTCTCATTGGTTGCATGGCTTAGGAACATGTAAAAATTTTTTATTCTTTTTATATCACCTTTATTCTTATTATAATATTTCTTTACCACATTTATCTTATTATATCATTTTTTATTTTACCATTACCCCACAAAATTAACTCTTCATAACAAAAATACAACAAAAATGAGAAGGCACTCCCTCCCCTTTATGTCTGTAGCCTCTCTCCCCATTTCTCACTCTCATATAAAATTTTACTTATACACTTAACCACACTTAACTTCATTTTACCATTCACTTACTCTTCATACAAAAATCCTACAAAAAACATCACCAAAAATCCTCTAACCTCTCTCCTCTAATTCGAAACACTCTCTCTCCATATTCATCATTCATTTCAGATTTCTTACTCATAAAAACACCAAAAACACATTCTCTCTCTTACTTTCAAAGATCAAACACACCCTATTTGCAAGAACACTTTGAATGTTCATATAAACATGATGAACATCATGAAGAACATCAAAGCCTAAACACCATCATACCACACATCAATCTTCTTCTCTTACACTCCTCTTCATCATCATCATATTAGAAATAGCAAGAACAAGCTCCTACTCATTCTTCTCTTCATACCCGAAACCATCATCATCACATCTTCAAGGTTTTTCTTCAACATCAAGCTTGCTCCTTCCAAACTCTCTTGGCCGTGTCATCATCACTCTTTTACTTCTTCATTTCGTGGTTTTGGTAGAGGTAAGTGCAAAATCATTCTAGTTTATGATCCTAGAGAGCCCACACTCACATAAAGCTACCATCTTTGTGATATATTTTTGTTTAGGGCTCGAGCTTAAGGATCACACTCGGCCGTGACTACTAGGGGGCTTGTGGTATCCATTCTTGTGCTAATCAAGTGATT
>JASCZI010211452.1:413566-426039 GCA_036250425.1 Stylosanthes scabra | reverse complement strand
GTATAGGTTTCCCATTCCTCGACTTGATGACTTGCTAGATCAATTACATGGTGCTGTTATCTTTTCAAAAATTGACTTGAGGAGTGGATATCATCAAATCCGGATGCGACCGGGAGATGAATGGAAGACTGCATTCAAGACACGAGATGGCTTGTACGAATGGACAGTTATGCCTTTTGGCCTCTCTAATGCACCTAGTACCTTCATGCGTTTGATGAATCAGGTATTTCGATCCTTCATTGGGAAATTTGTTGTTGTTTATTTTGATGACATTTTAATATATAGCAAGGCCCGTGATGAGCACTTAGCACATTTGCGACAAGTATTTGAGGTGCTTCGAGAACAAAAGCTATATGCTAATCTTAAGAAGTGTGACTTCTTGGCGGATAAAGTTACGTTTTTGGGCTATGTCGTGACAAGTCAAGGCATTGAAGTTGATCAAAGCAAAGTAGATGCTATTGTCAACTGGCCTACTCCAAAAACATTGCATGACATAAGGAGCTTCCATGGACTTGCTTCTTTTTATCGACGTTTCATCAATAATTTTAGCTCCATTGCTGCTCCTCTTACTGAATGTCTCAAGCGTGATGCTTTTACATGGAGTACGAAGGCACAAGAAAGCTTTGAGGCATTAAAAGAGAAGATCTCCACTGCTCCTGTACTTGCGCTTCCCAATTTTGATTCAATGTTTGAAGTTGATTGCGATGCTTCAAATGTTGGAATCGGAGCCGTACTTTCTCAAGAAGGTCGTCCAATTGCCTTCTTCAGTGAAAAGCTCAATGATGCTAAAATGAAGTATTCTACCTATGATAAAGAGTTTTATGCAA
The DNA here is from genome assembly GCA_036250425.1 of Stylosanthes scabra. NCBI lineage: Eukaryota > Viridiplantae > Streptophyta > Magnoliopsida > Fabales > Fabaceae > Stylosanthes > Stylosanthes scabra. The sequence continues at coordinate 425,212 of JASCZI010211452.1, read as the reverse complement.
TTGAGCGAGCATTGAGCAACTGGAGTCATTACTTACTACCACGAGAGTTCATCCTGTTTACTGATCATGAGGCTCTTAAGCATTTTAACTCTCAACAAAAGCTGAATCGGCGACATGCTGCTTGGAGTGAGTTCTTACAGTCTTTTCCCTTTCTCCTCAAGCATAAATCTAGCACGCAAAATAAGGTCGCTGATGCTTTAAGTCGACGACATGTTCTGATTTCCACCCTACAATTCAACGTTGTTGGGTTCGAGATAGTAAAGGAGTTGTATGAGGAAGATCAAGATTTTGGAGAAATTTGGAAGAGTTGCTCTCAACAGCCATTCCGTCAGTTCTTCATTCAAGAAGGTTATCTTTTCAGGGGCAACCAGCTATGCATTCTCCACTGCTCATTGCGCCAATCAATCATTTGGGAGGCTCATGATGGAGGATTAGCTGGACACTTTGGGAGAGATAAAACTTTGGCTCTTATAAAGGATAAATTCTATTGGCCTAAACTCGAGCGAGATGTCATCCGCCACATTCAGAGATGTCGCATCTGCCACATTGCTAAAACTGGAAATCAAAACACCGGTTTGTACACCCCATTACCTGTTCCAACAGCTCCATGGGAAGATGTTAGTATGGACTTCGTCTTGGGGTTACCTAAGACTCAAAGGCAAAAGGATTCTATAATGGTGGTCGTTGACAGATTCTTGAAGATGGCTCATTTTGTACCCTGTCACAAGACTGATGATGCTTCCCATATTTCAGATTTGTATTTCAAGGAGATTGTGCGACTTCATGGTATTCCTCAAACAATCACTTCTGATCGTGATGTGAAGTTCATGAGTCACTTCTGGCGAACTTTATGGAGAAAAATGGGAACTCGTCTACAGTTTAGCTCTGCCAGTCACCCACAGACAGATGGTCAAACCGAAGTAGTCAATAAGAGCTTAGGAAACTTGCTACGAAGTTTTGTAGGCAAGCACCTTCGCCAATGGGACCTGGTATTACCACAAGCTGAATTCTCTTACAACAATTCTGTCAGTCAGACGACAGGAAAATGTCCTTTCGAAGTAGTATATGGAAAGCGACCTCTAAGTCCTCTAGATCTTCCGCCATTACCAACTCCTCAAGAGTTCAGTGCAGATGCTGATGAGCGTGCCAAACAAATCAAGAAGCTGCATGAAGATGTGCGACAGAAGATACTGCGCCAAACTACTCGATATGAGACCCAAGCCAACAAACATAGGAGGCCAGCTGTCTTCAACGTCGGACGTTTGGTATGGATTCACCTAAGAAAGGAACGATTTCCTCAGTCTCGCGGGAAATTATCTCCTAGGGCCGACGGACCGTTTAGAGTCTTGGAACGCATTAATGATAATGCTTACAAGATTGAGCTTCCTGGAAATTATGGAGTATCTGCCACCTTTAATGTTGCTGATCTATCACCTTATCATGGAGAAGACGAAGAGTCGATCGAAGATAGCACCGAGTCTCTTCCAACCTAGGGAGAATGATGCGGGAGCATCTAGTTGTAATAATTATATAATTAATAGCTAAGTTATTATGTTAAAATTAGTAGAAGAAATAGCTAAAGTTGTTATATTAAGCCTTGGAGTTAGTCCCACATTGCCTAACTCTCAAAGGCTCCCCTCCTCCTTACTCCTATAAATAAGCCCATGTACTCCATTTGTTGAACATATTGAGTTGAAGTGAGTTATATTTAAATAAGCTTAGTGCTTATTCTCCTCTAAGCTCTCTCTAGAGTAAGAGGTTAGTTAAATATCCTTGGTTTGGCCAACTAAAGTGGGTTATTTGGCTATTTTCAACATAGTGGGGTTATTAACCTCGCCAAAATTGGTGAGCCAAACGACGTCCCGGCGTCATAAGTGTACATAAATATAAGCTTTGATAGATCATATGAGGCGAATTAGAAGAAAATAGATCAAGATCTAATTAAAGATAAACCAAAAATCACGCTAATTTATCTAGTAACTAAAATTACACCACAAATCATGCCAAGCATTGCCTCATATACTTATTACTACTCAGTACTCATACAAGAAAATCACCAACACATAAAACATCTCATTCACCAAATAATTCATACAATAATAAGTGTTTAATGCCATAGAAATTTTTCTCTTTTCTGTTATTTTTTAAGAAGAAGAAGCACATATTTATTATATTCTTATGAATAATAAAAAGAGTATAAATATTGATTTTTATTTTTGTAGAAAGATATATTAGAAACAAGTACTACTTATTTGTTTGTTTAATTTGCATAGTCAAAAGGAAATGTATATAGGATCTTCTTCTAGAGGGTCTTTAGAACTTTAATTTATATGTATGTTTTATTCATTCACGTTTAAAACTTTCATTTTGTTCAACTTTTTCTTAGATTGAAATTTATATATAAAACCATGATTAATTATCTTCAAGAATTTGGATCCAAATATGAGAGTGGGAATGAGACGCACGCATGACCAGATAAGGACCGGGACGGGTCCTCTTTGAATACATGCATAAAGGCTAAATAAATTAAATAAATCAGTCATTATATATAAAAAAAAATTATCATGTTATTATAAATAAATTTAATTATTAATCTATTGTAAGTTTTATTATTATATTATAATTTATAACATGTTTAATTATTTAAAAGTAAATACTTAATTGCAGTCGACTTCATATAAAATTATTTGTTAAAAGCATTGAAAGATTTGAATTATTTAGTCAGATTGTCATCTAATGATATAACATATCAATTTTACATAAAGTTAACGCATATGAATTTTCACTTTATTCTAATATTTAATTATCTAATAAAATATATATGAATAATCGATATACATCTAAGATTTGATAGTTCATTTTTAATATACATTTTAATATTTTAAAAAAAAAAATTAGCTTCGCACACTTGATATGCAACTATAAATAGCAGTAGCACTCTACGTTTGTTGCATTCAAGTTGTGGTTTCTCATCACTTTATCATAAGAAGAATATCTACACTATTTCAAGAATTAATCCATGGCTTCCTTTAGCCAAAGCTTTTATGTTTTAGCCTTGTTCATCATCCTTGCTTCATGGTCCTCTCGAGTAACGATGTCTCGCAAGCTCGTTGAGCTCGAGGCATGTTCACGCGAGAGACACCAGCAATGGATGATAGAACAGGGGAAGAATTACATAGATGATGCTGAAAAAGAAAAACGTTACCAAATATACAGAGAAAATGTTGTGTTCATTGAGTCATTCAATGCTAACAAGAACGAAACTTTCAAACTTGGTGTTAATCAATTTGCAGACCAAACTTTTGAAGAATTTAAGTCTTCAGTACTCAAGGGTAATAAAGAGGGGTCACTTGATTTATTTGGGACGGAAATAGAAACACCTTTTAAGTATGAAAATGTCACAGAAATTCCTGAAACTATGGACTGGAGGGAAAGAGGTGCTGTTACTCCAATCAAGGACCAGAATGTTTGTGGTACGTTATTATCAAATTACCATATATGATTATATTTTTCATGTTTATATCTATTATTGCTTGAGGTTAATGAATTATTGCTATGTATAGTATGATGATGAACTCATGAGTTTTATATTTTCATCTAAATATCACATGTTTTTGCATGTGAAATTTTTTAGACAATAATTTTATATTACTAATATATAAGGAGATATAATAGCATATTCTTTAAACAAATTTAATATGTATTATTATAAAACACATGTAACTATTTATTTAATTTTTTTTTGGTGAGGTATATATTTTCAATTTGAATGTTTTAAAAATAATATTGAAAAGTGATAGACAATAATAATAATTGTGCCTTTTTTAATATAAATATTAAATACGATAACTACTCCTATTAAAATATTTTATGATTGGTTGATATATAATCGTTAAATAAATTGATCATTTTTTAAATTAAATTTCATGATATAATATAATATTTCTCCGTTTATGTTTATATGTAAATTGATTTTTTTTTTTCCTTAAAATATCAAAACTAGGTAGCTGCTGGGCTTTTGCAACTGTGGCTATAACAGAAAGTATCCACCAAATTACTACAGGCAAATTAGAGTCCCTCTCAGAGCAAGAACTAGTAGATTGTGTTAGAGGTAAAAAAACTTCTGGATGTGATGGTGGTTACATGGAAGATGCCTTCAAATTCATACTCAGGAAAAAAGGGATTGCAAGTGAAGCAAAATACCCTTACAAAGGTGTTGATAGGACTTGCAATTCTACAAATGAAGCTAACACAACAGCCTCTATCAAAGGCTATCAAATGGTTCCTAGAAACAACGAAACGGCTCTCCTGCAAGCCGTCGCGAACCAACCGGTGGGAGTTTACGTTGAAGCCGGCCATCGCGCTTTCCAGTTCTACTCCGGCGGGGTTTTCACCGGAAAATGTGGAACCAAGATCGACCATGTTGTTGCCATAGTTGGTTACGGTTCAACCAAAGACGGTATTAAATACTGGATAGTAAAAAATTCATGGGGCACAAAGTGGGGAGAGAAAGGATACATGAGGATGAAGAGAGACATAAAATCTATGAAGGGTTTATGCGGTCTTGCTAAGAAACCTGTTTATCCAATTGCCTAATTAAGTACTCTATTTCATAATAATAATTGATCTAAGCCGTTATCTTATTACTATAAATAAAGATAAAAGGTTAATTGCTTCTATGCATGTGCATGCTCTTAATTTAAGCTTCTTGAGTGTTTGTAGGTGGTGATGATATATGTATGTAAAATATCTTAATCTTAATCATATAAAGAAGTGGTCCTTGGTATATATGCCATGGATTGAAAATGCTTTTGTTTCCTCTTAGATAGCATTGTAATATATGCCTGACTTTGATGTTCAACTTATTATAAAGATGAATATATCTCGAAAAATTACGAGTAATTAATATTTTTCTAATCAATAAATCAGTTAATAAATTAGATCTAAGAGTAGAATATTTAAAATGTTAAAATAAAAAATTTTACATCACATTATTAAAAAAATTTAAAAAAATATAAATATAATTTTATAAATATTTTTTTAAAAATAAAATATCTGATATCTAATAAAATAAAATATTTAATTTAAATTATTGACTAATATTAACTTAATTTTTTTTTATCTATTAGCGTTATTATATCCTACTTATTCTCTGCAAATTAAAAGGTAATAAAGGACAAGGACAGAACTCAATCATATGAAGGAATAATGTACAAACAGATTTATATTACCATTGCTACGTACCCAAGCGAGGCTTATTCCATTCTCATTATTTTTTAAGAAAGCTATTATATATGTTACGTTGCAATTTTGTGTACAATTTTTTTAGAAACCTTTTATACTCTCTTCTTCCACAACCACAAGAGAGATTCAAATCCAAATACACTTTGACAAAGATTATTAGTAGTGCCACTTGAACCTTGCCTCTTAGTCGGAACTGGGAATATGACCCTTTCTTTTTCATTTGTTCGGAAATATAACCCTTAATAACAACCTAAGCATCTATAGCGGATTAGGTCGTCTCAGACTTTTTTTTTTAAATTTTTATTTTAGATCCGACAGATTCAGATTAGTTTTTTATATCTTATTGAGTGTCCATTTTGGGGATTGACGGTACCACATTCTTTTATGCATATATATCGTTTCCAAAATTTGAAACACTTAATCAACTTAAATCACTTACTACTTATCACTTATCCCAAGGTGTTGGACTTTTTTTTTTGTATTAAGGTCTTGGACTCTTTATTGTTATGGTTTTTGGTGAGTAAACGAGGCCTAAAAGGCCCAAGAAGAATCGACTCTTTATTAATATAAACAATGTTAATTAGATGAACTGAGTTGGGCTTTTATTTTTTGGATACAACCTATTTCGGCTTAAGTTCAGGTTTCGGATATTTCCTGCCTTAATATCAAACTCATATAAGCCTAAAATCAGAGGCCCAATAGAGTCCGGTTCTCTTCTCATCTTCCCAAAACTTTATCATGATTATAATTCTCTAATACAAAGATAATATTATTTGGTGAAAGAATTAATATTGATGTATATATAAAACACACAAACACATTCTAATTAATTACTTTTTCAAGTGAGAAAAATTTATGTATTTCATGTATTTTATATGTACACCTAACAAAACCGTTGATGAAATATCTTTTCTTAGTATTACCACAACTGAATTTTTTTTGTTGAGCAATAACCTCTCGTAAGCAACTATATAAGAGAAAGTAAATTAATAGAGTCTTAACAAGATACGCAAACAAAACATAAAACACATAAATATATTTTAATTAATCACTCTCTCAAGTAATAAAAATTTATGTGTTTTAATGTGCTTATGTGTACACCTAACAAAACCATACACAAATACTTTAGGCTAAACATGAAGTGACACTAATACTGGTTTTTATTTTGTTTTCCACTATCTTCTGTTTCAACAATGATCTGTCCTTTACGCAAGAACAAATGCAATTCCAAGAGAGATCTCTTTTGTTTTTTAGCCTTCAACTCCAGCCAACTATATCGGTTGAGATTGTCACTTCCTTGAAGCAAGAACATAGATGTGAACCCTAGAAAATTGATTGAATTAGGGGGGAGAAAAATAATTGTGACTGATTTTATAATATAGTGTAGTATTTAAATTAACAATTACATGGTTGAAAGTTTTTCTTTTTTTCTTTTAATGAGTTCAAGGTTGTAATGATTTATTTTTTAAAAAAAATTAATTTCCAATCCAACTATTAATTAGTAATATATTTGGAAAAACATAAGTATCAAGGGAGGAAAAAAAATAGCTGAAAAAACATGTATAGTAGTTTGTCAACTAGCACAACAAAAAGCAGCATCCATGCGTACACGAGATGAAGATCACTAAACTCCTTTCTATATGATTAATTTTTGAAATTCTAGAAGATTTTTAAAATTGGTTTTGGATAATTTGGATACCGACTAAAATATATCATGAAAAAGTAATTTAGAAATAAATAAATGTAGCCTTGAATTGCATTTTTAGCCCTATTTCCTGAGTCCTACATTCCTGTGGTTGTGAGAGTGACATGTCAGCAAATTCACTATTCACCCTTCCAATTTTTTCAGCTCAAAATTTCTTCCACCTCAAAAAAAATCCAAATATATAAATTTTAATTTAATAAATAATAATAATTGCGTACTTATTTTTCTTTCTTCTAATTTTTATTTTTTGTTCTTTTCTAAAATTTTCATACTTTTGTTCAACTACTTCACTTCACTGTTGAAACAAAACAAGTTGGGCTTGAGAAGAATCAAATCCATGAATCATGGCTCAGTTACTCTCTCCAGTGTATGCTGCTGAGGCTCTCAAAATCCAGAATTTGAGTTCAAGTTCTAGAAGCTCATGGCGTTTGCTTTCTAACAAGGTTACAACTTCTTGTAACTTTGTAACTACACCACTTTGTGGCGGTGGCAAGAGAAGAGGTGGTGGTGGTGGTGGTGGCAGAGTTAGAGTTGCTGCAGAGGACTCAGTTTCTCCGAGTGAGTCTGTTGCTGATGACTTTTATGCAGTTTTGGGTCTGGTAATGCATCAATCAAACTCCTTCAATTAAAATATTTGCTTTAATTGAAAGTTTTAGACTTCATTGTTATCCATGATCTCATTGATTTTGGTATTGGCCTATTAGAAAATCAAGTTACTAATTAGAGAATTCAAAATTAAGAGTTGGAAATTGTGTAATAATCAACCATCCTAGGTAACCAATAAAATTTCAGCCATTATCAGCCAACAACTTAAATTGGACGATTTATTTCTTTTAAGTTTCGGATGTTATATTTCTAAAAAAATATAAAGTTGGCTAAAATTACTTTAGATTTCGGATGTTCTATAGCTTCCATTGTGGATGTTCTATAAACATTAGTTTCGGATGTTCTATACTTTTCCATTGTGTATAATACTTGGTTGGTGACCTTTGTTAATAGCTTCCAGATGCCACACCATCTCAGATCAAGAAGGCTTACTATGATTGCATGAAAGCTTGCCACCCTGACTTGAGTGGCAATGATCCTGAGACTACGAATTTCTGCATGTTCATCAATGAAGTCTATGAAGTGAGTTCTTCCATTTGTTTCATCAATTGAGTTTGAGACATTGTTATTGAGGTTTCTATTCCTTGTGCTTTTTATTGGAAATTGACTGTTCTAGTGCATGTGCAGGTGCTCAGCGATCCCGTCCAGCGCAAGGTTTACGATGAAATTCATGGGTATTCTTTGACTTCAATTAATCCTTTTGTGGATGATTCTAGCCCCAAGGATCATGCTTTTGTTGATGAATTCAGCTGCATAGGTACTTTACTCTATACACAAGGTTATTGACTTATTGTGTTGTTTCTTTACATTCATGTCAGCACCAAACACATTTCATAAGCTGTGATTCTGTCTGTAAGGATTCTTGTATAGAAAATTATATTTGGAAAAAGAAAAAGTAATTAGCAGGATTCATTCAAATCAAGCAAAAGGGACTACTCTCTGAGTGCAAAATGCTTTAAATGATATGCTTATTTTTAGAGTTAGATGATGCTTCAGAGTCTATAGAGCTTTTCCATGTATGTAACTATGCTTCAAATCCTTCAACAGGCTGCAAAAATTGTACCCATGTAGCCCCTGATGTGTTTGCAATAGAGGAAGACTTCGGAAGAGCTCGGGTATATAGCCAATGCGGGGACCCTGAAATAGTTCAGCAGGCCATTGACAGTTGGTATGTCTATAAACATCACTATAATTCTATAAATAGATTATATTTATCAACCGTTTCTAATACCATTGCGCTCGCTCTGCTTGACCGTGTTCTTGAACAAGATTACTTCTAGTGACAGTGAATGTATGATTAGTTTATTGTATTACAGACACAATAATGAATGAGCTCTCATTAATCAAACTAATTACATTTTATGACATTCACCCTTTTCTAACTGCATAAAAGAGTCTAAAACCAATTGATGATAATTCCAATCCCAAACACTTTTAAAAGAACATGCCCCCGCCAATTATGGACACAATTCCTTCCATTTCCATTGGCTAGTAGTCTAGATGGCATTGTGTTCAATTTCTTAAGCCTTAAGCATGTTGTTCTGTCGGCTTTTTTGTTTTACAGATTCAATTTCTATTGTGCTGTCAGATATTTGAGTATTAGAAGTTCTTGCATGAAAATGATGTTTCTGTGTAGCAACTAAGCTAATCAAGATTACTAGAATTAATTTCATAATTTTTTTTTTTCGTTTTTGGCATATTTTAGCCCTGTGGACTGCATTCATTGGACATCTGCTGCACAGCTATCATTGCTTGAAGATGAAATGAGACGCATCGAAAGAGTCAATGTAAGGCCTCTGCTATAGAGTATAGTTTTTGAGTTAAATGTTCTGTACACTATTCATGCAGTGTGTCCCTTTGATCATGAGCAGGTAGCCCTAATGCTTTCAGGAATGGGAACAGCATCATTTGATGTTTTCAGAATGGTAAGAATAAATATTCATAGTTTTTGTGCTGATTTTTCATGTTCATGCAATGAATAGTGGTGGCTTGATGTTGTGATTTCTTTATATTTTTTAACAATGAAAGATCATCATAAGTCATAACATGGATTGAGGAAGCATTGTTTAGAATATCATAATCCAAAGTAACATTCCATTTTTCTATCCTGCTATCTGCATTTTATGACTCTTTTAAGCTTCAAACCTGGTTTCAGAGAAAAATATTTTATCTGAATGTTTTAGAGATTAGGTTAATGCAGTTCTTATGTCATCTAACATGATATGCATGTAAATTTTACAGGCTAGTTCTCGATGGGAAAAGAGACAATCGAAAGGCTTGGTAAGTTCCGGTTTCAAAAATTAATATTTGAATGGATATCTTAGCTTTGATATGAATGAATAATTCAACCATTCCAATCAATTCATGCATCCCAGCACATAAAACTATACAAGTAACAGAAAGTTGTCCGTCATTTGAAATATTATTCTTTTAACAGAAATGAATAGCTCTGAAACTTAAGATAATACAATAACTGTTGAATAATACTAAATTCTTATAGAATTGAATTGTCATGAATTTTTTACAGGAACTAGCAAAAATGAGAATGATGAAGCAGCAACGTTCTGATAGAACAGACTCATACTGGGACAATCTTTGGGGAAACCCGAAAGACTATGAAAGTTCAGGTATATATGGAGGATGAGAAATTACCAAAACTTTGTACACCTAGAAATCCTATAGATTATGTTGACTGTATTTATGTATTGTTTAGCCTACTTAGTGATTCAAATGGAAACCACTATTTTGCAGAAGAGGAAGTTAAAGAAAGAGCGAAACGAGCAGCCGCGGCGGCACGAAGATGGAGGGAATACTCCAGAAAAGGTGCTGATAAGCCTCCCACATTCAAACTTCCAGAGGCTAGTTCAGGGAAGGACAATTGATTCAATCCAATGTATATATATATGTAATTAATTCATTTGTTGCAAGGATGTGAAACTGATCATGAGGTGTTCCCTCACTCAACTAGCCATAATTTGTATATTTAGTAACCTTGATTAAGATAAGATGATGAATTCATGAAGATATAGATGAATTAGAGGAATATATATACAAGGGAAATCTAGATTTATATAGTTACTCTCAAGCTTATTTATGTCAGAAAAAGTCCATATGTACCAGTAAAATGCTAATATAAATGCTGGCTTAATTCAGATAATAATTTATGAAAATTATATTAAGAGTATTTGTACCAAGAATTGGGGCTGCCTCTGGTATGAACACTAGAGATTCTTAAAGCATTTTTTCCCAATTAAAAAGATACATGTTGTGAAATTTTTATTAAGAATATTTTGTAGGAATTGGGAGTTGGGACTGCCTCTGGTCAGAAGACTCGGAGATTCTCAAAGCATTTTTTCCAATTAAACAATTTCATGTTGTTAATATTTCATGTATTAATTGACGACGTACCTTGAGAAGTCTTTGTTTTTCTCCCTTCATATCCCTGGTTTCCGAAAGTCTTTGTTTTCTTGTTCAACGAACTATCTTCATATTGCATGTGCTAGAGTCTAGAAACATAATAATTTTATAATAAACTAGACCAAGTCCAAGAAAAATGTTACATATATTATAAATATATATATTCTTAATAAATAAAAATATAATATGACAACATAATGTATCTTGGTATAAATTAATAATGTATACTATACTGTAAAATTTCTAAGTACCATTTTTTTTTACTAACATGTCCAAGTAGGAAATGAATTTTTTTTAAAACTTTTGGTAAGGAAATCAATTTAATTAATATATTCTTTTGGTAGAAAAAATGAAGAAACATATATATATATAATCATTGAAAAGTTTGAAAACTTGACCTGTTTTAAAATTGAGTTATTGCCACTAATGCATTAAGCATTGTGAGTTGATACCCCATTCGGCCATTGGGCAAAAGTGGAGCTGCATGAGATGAGTGGATGGAAAGTGGTGTAGGTGATTCCAACTCCTCATTAGTTACTTTTCTTCATCTTTGATTAAAGTGTGATTCTCTCATTGGTCTTAATTAACCTTTTTTGGCTAATACAAACACTACTACTATGCCAGAAAAGTGGTACCCCCACTACTCAAGTGTGAATAAATAAAATAATTACTCA
>JASCZI010211452.1:396643-413556 GCA_036250425.1 Stylosanthes scabra | reverse complement strand
CCCTATTTTTCTCTTCTTGTCTCTATCAATTAGGCCCACACTTTCTTGTAATTCACTAAATATATAACATTATTCTATTAATTTTGGTTGGTGTAGAAAACTCCTTCTCAACCACACTACTAACTATAAGCCAATTACATTGTAATCTTCAATTATCATGGGAAGAGTAAATAAATAATTTCAAGATAGGAGGAAAAACTATCTCAATGCACCAAGATTAAACAAATCAAGATTCTTAAGACCTGCTTTGTAAACATTATTACAAGTGGTGTATTTATTAATTTACATCTAATCTAATTTAAAACTGAAAAATAAGAATTTGAGCATTTCAATGAACATTTCCTAAAAATTTAAAAAGAAACGATAAAAATGTGTTTATATAACAAAAAATATATATTTACAATTCATTACACAACTACTATCCTGTGTTATATATGAGAAATTTGAAAATTATGTAAATTAATATATATAAAATTATAGTAGACTTAATCCAAGTTCTTGTTAATAGAAGAATTTCTCAATTAGGATTTAGGAGAAAATAAAGAGAAAAAAAATTGTCAATTATTATCCTATCAACATCAAGGAAAAATTGACCATATAACAAATCAATGATGAAGCTTATGCTTATCTCTCATTGCACAAGTACCTTTCTTTTTCTGCTACATTATTTTGCAGACAAATTGACAAAACTGCACTATGGAAAAAGATACTTAGGTACATAATAAACAAGATAATTAACTTGATAAAATGTACATCCATGAATCTAGCTAAGATCAAATCAAACTGTTTATACAATTGAAGACTTTCCAAGGAAAACAACAACATTGTACTTAGAACATTGACCAAATCATTTATTGTTATCTTACAATGGATGCAACTGTGTGAGCCCAGAACCTAAGATTGTCCTTCATATCAATCTCATTTTCTGGCACTCTCCAATTCAACAATGGATTCTTCACAACCTTGTTCCTTTGGCCTAATACACCCCATGCCTCAGATAAATAAGGCCTACATATTACAGTTTCATCTATTTTTTGCTTCTCTAAACCAACATCAACATCAGCACCTTCTTCTTCTTCTTCTTCTTCTTCTTCTTCTTCTTCTCCTTCTTCTTCTCCTTCTTCTTCTTCTTCATTGTTATTATTATTACCCTCTTCTCTTGATCTTCCAAGCCTTTGCAAGCCTGGTATGAGAGAAACCAAAGTTGGGTTCTTGTCTTTTTCAGAGAACACAAAACCCAAATCCATGAACCCTTTTAGCTCTTTGAACTCAAGCTCTGAAAGGCTCTTACTACTTCTCCCTCTGTTGACTCTTCTTCTTCTTATTATCCTTTGACCTTGTTGCTTCTTCTTCCTTGTAGAGCCTTCTTCTTCTTCTTCTTCATCTGCATGGGTTTTAACACTGATGATGATGTCCTCCTCCACTGAAAATTCTTCACCCACTTCCTTGCCAGCAGAATCCAGTGATGGAGAATCATCATCATCAGAGAAAGAAGCAGCATCACCTAATAGTAAGTTATGGTCACTGAAGGACCTAACATGAAGTGTTGGAACTCTAAGAATCTTTGGATCTAAACTAAGTTGTTGTTCCAAAACATCATCTTGGTGGGTTTGTGATGATGTTGGGATGTGTGTTTTGTTGGATAAAACTGATGTTTGAAACCAGTAGGTATCTAACAAGTCAAGAACATGATCTGCAGCCATTATTAATGGATGGCTTAGATCCCCTGTCATAAAGAGAGAATTGAAATGAGGAGTTTGTGGGGATAAGGGGAAATTGAAACAGGGACAACAGGGTTTATATACCCCTTATTTAATAGATTTATATTATTCTATATCACATTTTATTTTCTTTACATTGTGGAATGCCCACTTAATCATATTTCATATTTTCTTTGATGAATAACTATTAATAAATAAATTAACCTTTCCTTTTAACTAATACCTTTAATTTTTTTTAAAAAAATACATTGATTATATATAAAATGTAATTTAACTATATTATTTTACACAACTATCTTTTGGTGTCTATTTTATATCAATTATCTAATAATAATTTTGTGTGTGTGACAACTATATAATAATATATTAATTTATTTTTACATTTATTAAATTATTATTATTATTATTATTATTATTATTATTATTATTAACATAACATTTAAAATGCACATACTTTTCATTCTTTTATTAATTTTTTTTTATTTTTCGTGTAAACTGACAATGTTTGCTATCTTTTTATAGGTCATCATAACATCATGGATATATAATACGTTCATTATTTATATATTTATTTATTTATTTATTTATTGGATGAACATGTCATATCAGTATCACTCTTAGCTTTAAGTGCATATATAGAATAAATACCTTCATTTAGGATAAATACAAATAGCAAAACTAAAAAATCAAAATCAAGAAGAGATAAAATGTTATAGTAGATATTTGAGGACGGAAGGGAAGAAGATATTTCAATAAAAAGTAAGCAACACAAAAATAGAGCAAATAATATAATATCATTAATAATTGTGAATTGTATTTAAAAAAAACTAATAAACTGTATTCTATCTAATTATTAATTAATAGTTTGTTTGGATTGATTTATAATTATATCAATTTCTCATCTACTACCAACCAGTGGTATATAAGTTGAGAATTATATATACTTAACTACTTTATTTTCATTTAGATTTAGTAACACAAAAAGATAACATAGTTACGTTGTTGGTGATTTTCTTTATTCAAAATATGAAATAGTGATTTCAATTATTTAATTTTCATTTTGTTTATTCCTTAAATAATTATGTTAGATATATGAGCTAAAAAATAGTGAAATTTATGCAATTAACTTCGCATCCGTTTTATAATTATTATTAGATTATAATTTATTCAAAGATATCAAAACATTTAATAATTTTTAACAATAACTTAATGTGAAATCATTTATATATGAGTTTTCCACTCCAACTGCAAGTCAAAATTAAAAGCATGCAGAATGAATTATTAGATGAAGATGCATGTTAATTTATATATAAAACCTGAAAAGGATCATCAACAGAGAGTCCACGTGCTAACTACATCGAAAAATCGACAAAAGTTTCTACAATAATTGTGACTATATATATATATATGTTCATCATACTATAAACTTTTGATTTAATTAACATCACGTGCATATTAGAATATAGATAGAGATAAAGGTAGGATACTTTTTTCTTTTATAATTTCTGGAGGTAAGGATATAGTTACAAAAAACTGTGTGATTATATATTAACTGTTCGGCAGGGGTGTGCCTGGTCGAGCTTTTTAGTCCAAGAGGTATAAAATTTAGAACAAAATGTTATATTTTGAGGTGAATTATTGTTACTATAGTAATCAATAATTTTTTAATCAACAAATTAGCTAATAAAAAAATAGAACATCTATAATTACAGTTTATAAAACATTTATAAATAGAAGTTTTAGAGTATTCGAAACTTAAAGCAATTATCAACTAATTTTATATACTTTTTAAAACAGAACATCCATAACCTAAAAATATAATATTCAAAATATAAAGAAATAAAACATCACATTTAAATTGTTAGTTAATGTTGATTGAATTTTTATTGGTTACCTGGTTATATTTATATATATTGTTGGGTGGATTATGGCTTTATTTTTGGAGTGAGATGTCCCTTGCAGGGTGTAACATTAACTAACCATGCATATATAAATATAGTAAGTCTACCTTATGTGATTACAACATTATTGGAAAATAAGGAATGGAGTTTGATAAAGGGCGAAGATGATTTGTTTTATATAATTTTTAAAATAAATATTAAAGACAATATCATGGCCTCTCGGTGTATCTGCACGATTCATCGCCTGCTTTTCCAAGATTTCAATCATGGCACTAGTATCCATATATACATATAGTAATCTCTTCTTTTTGAACACTATTTGCCTACGTACTTAAAGATAAAGAGCTCCTATATCAAACTTACTAAGTAAGAGCGCATTTCGAAAAATAGTCACTTTTATTCGAAAAAGAAGATAGAGTTTAATGAATGAAAGCACACATGTATTTATCAAAGAAATAAAGAAAATTTTGTATTCTTAATTTTATTAATTAAGATTCATAGAATTAAAAGTTATACCTCCTTTTAGATTATAGTTTAATATTTAGGTTTTTTTATATTCTTTGTTCAATGTAAAATGATTATCTCCATATTATCTGTATATATGATTATGACTTTAATCGAAAGAAATTATGTTTTTTGAAAGAAAAAAAAAATAGGAGCACACGTCTTATTAAAATATTCTATGCATTTGGTTTTTCTTTATTTTCTTCCTCCTTTTTTTGGTACGTTAACAATTTCTAGGTTCGATTTGAAAGGAACAAGAAAGTTAACATGACTTGGCATAATTGGAGAAAGTTTAAAGCATGCATATCCTTAAAAAGTAAAAAATTAAGCACTTACTATGATAAACGATCTATAATTATCTTCGTAAGTATTTATTAGATTTAGGGTTAATTTTTGAATTTAATGCTAATCAATGTTGAACTTACCTAAATCTTTGTTCAGTTCAAAGTTAAAATTGAACATTTGATGATGACAAATATTAATTTTATTTTTATCTAATTTTTTTTATTTTTTGTGACTATACATGATTATCTTATTTGAGATAATAAGAGAATATTAGATGAAATATTGTGAGTGCCAATCAAGTATTCTGTTTTGATGATTCACAATAACTATTTAAATTCTTTAATGATTGAATGTCGTCTTAATGTCTTAAAAATGTTCTCTTTATTGTGTAGATTATATATCCTAGGAAAGAATTTGAAATATTATTTATTGAGAACATGAGCAACGTTCCATTTATATTTGGAATGATTCTATATATTAAACATGCTGATTTAAGCATTTCAGATCAAAGCCTTGAATTATGGATTTGCAACGTTCTCATCATTCAAGAATGGAAGGATTTTCGAAATCCCCTACACTTGGACAGCAAGAATGATGCAACGCAAGAGTGATGAGCAAGCAATAATCAACGAATAAGATGCTATTTTTTTGAGTGTCCATCAAGTCAAATTCAACTATAAATGAGGAATAATTTTTAGCAGCACAAAAGACCAAGGAAGAACACAACAAATTCATATATACTCATTTGGAGTTATTGATATTATTCTTTTTATTCTTTCTTTGTCTAGAGTTATGCTTATTTGAAATACAAAAGGCAAAGAGAGAAAAGATACAAAAATCATATATTTTATTTGAGAGTTTGCAACTAAGATTTTAGTTGTGAGAAAAGTCCTAAGTGAGTGAAGCTTAGGTGTGAGAGGAAAAGTCCTAAGTGAGTGAAGCTTAGGTGTTCTAGTTTGAGAGTGAGTGATCTCTTGAATTAGTGTTTGTACTTGATCAAAGTATAGTGGAAATTCTACCATTGTGAGTGGTGGAGACTGGACGTAGATCTCAAGTGGAAAGATCGAACCAATATATATTGTGGTGTCCTTCTTCAACTCTATCTCTTTTAAGTTTGCTTGCTGTTTTGTAGTTAAGAGACAAAATCGAGTTTTATCTTCTAATTCATCTACAGTTTTATCTCCTGATTCGAAAAAACATTTGCATTCCTTGATTCGCCCCCCTCTCAAGGAATCTTCAACTCTAATTAGTATTTTCTTTAGAATTTTTGGGAGGGTATTTTAGGGCCGACATCATTTAATCCTTATCGATTATATATTTCGAAAGGATTTAACATGACCATATTTCTTTTATATACATGTCACCTCTAAAATTCGAACTTGAAACTAAACACTACCGGAAAAAATAGTTGGGACTTAAACGTGAAAAAAATATTGAAGGTTAAAAAAAAGAAGAAAAAACATGTTATGAGAAAAATGGGCCTGACCCACCAACAAAAAGTAATGTCACTCTATGGCTCTAATACGGTGTAAAGAATGAAGTGAAAAAGAATGAAGTGAAGCGTGGTTGAAAAAGATCAGAGATGAGTCAAGAAGGGATAAGAGCCAGGACCAAAAAAAAAAAAAGAGAAAGATAAAGGAATTGATTGAGAAAAATATGATGAGTATATAACTATATATATTGCTGTAATAATAAATTCATCCTTGTAATGGTTGATACAGGTAGAATATTAATACCAAATTATCTAGCACTTAAACTTTAAGTGTGAATGAATGTTAAAATTAGTCTTATATTAAAAAATAAATAAATAAAGATGAGGAATTTATAAAATAAAAAGTGATTTATTAATTTAAGGAAAAGTATAAATAATCAATAATTTTTTAATCAATAAATTAGCCAACAAAAATAGAACATCTGATACTATTATTTATAGAACATTTATAATGAAAGTCACAGAACATCCGAAACCTAAAGCAACCTAAGTCAACTTTATATTTTTTAAAAAATAGAACATCCGAAACCTAAAAACAGAACATCCAAAACCTAAAGAAATAGAACATCCAACTTAAGTTATTAGTTGATATTGACTGAATTTTTATTGGTTATCTAGCATAATTAATTAATTTAATAGGTTAAAATTTTAAGTTAAAAGTGATATATTTTTTTTTATCGTATATTCTCTCATTTGGTATATAGAGAGTTAAGTGTTCCACCTTAACCCAACAATGGCAACATAAACTAACAAGCCAACTACTCCCAACGGCTATATTTAACAGAATTATAAACTCGTAACGGCAACTAAGTATTACTTTCCTAACAACTTAACAAACTCTCGTACACCTTATCATTTCTCAACGCTAGACAGATCCTTTTCTCTGCCAAAATCAAACCAAGGGGAAAAGGGAAAAGAACTTAATATGAGAAAAAATTAAAATTTTACTGCCATGTGCTCTTAAGGTTATCAATTTGAAAAAAAAATTAAAAAGAAAAACAAAATAAAATTAATATATTATTGAACATTTCTTAAAATAAAAAATTAAAACTAAGGATTTTTACTAATGATAAGTAGAAAAATTTTGCTATTAAATTAAATTAAATACATAATATTAAATATTATAAATATATAATTACGAATATTATATACATAAAATTATATATATAGATATTAAATTAAATATAATAGTTTTGAATTATAACTATCTATCATTACTCTAATAACTATAGAGATAAATCTCATTTTGGTCCCTAAGATTCGTGGGTTTCATTAAAGTTGTTCCTGAGATTCCAATTGCACTATCTTAGTTCCCAAGATTTAAAAAATTGCACCAAATTGGTCATAACCCCCTTTTCGGTATAATTTTGGTTAATTTCGTGAGTTACGTGATAACTGTCTTGCATGTTAGACAATATAAAATGATGTCTCTTCATTTATGATGCTCAATAGCTGTTAAAACAACATTATTTGATACCTAAGAAGTATAAATGGAAGAGTTATGGAGGGATTAAATTGTAGATAAATTATTTTTAATGATTATTTAACATTATAAGTGAAACAACGTCGTTCTATGTTGTTCAACATGCAAGGCAATCGTCACGTTCCTCACAAAATTTACAAGAATTATACTGAAAAGGGGCTAGAGACCAATTTGATGCAATTTTTTTAATTTTGAGAACTAAAATGATATAATTAGAATCTCAATAACCATTTTAATGAAATGGGCTTAACTCAATAAATCTATTATGTGTCACAATTTTATATTAATTTTTATTGTATATGCTCCACGGAGGGACCTTCCAGTATTAATTAATGACTTCCAATAATTACTAATTAGAATATTGAATCGGTCATGAAAAAAAAGCCTACTAGTTTATTAGTAGTATAAGCTCACAACTCAAATACTTGATAATAATGGACATGACTTTTGACCAATTCAACTCATATAGTCACAATAATTTATTATTTATTACAAGTAAACGCAAACAATATATAATTTATACCATTTATTATTACTGGAAAACGACTTTATTTAAAAAAAATACTCTTTATTATATATAATTTTTACTTCTAAGAATTTAACTAAAAATAAACTCTTAATAATTACATTAAATTATTTACTATTTTAACTAATTACATTTTTATTATTTTCACACATTTAATCAATAGAGGAGTAAGTATATATTGATACACTAGTATTATATAAACCCATTAATTACCATTTTTTATAATCCCCCTCCGGTCCTGCCCCGTGGTTAATTAATTTATTTAACAATAATAATTAATAAGTCAGCGAATCCTTTGAAGGATTTATCCGACTAGCACTACTGAGCTTAAAGTTAGATCTGACTTATTCATTTTTTTATGCCTTATCTTTTGTTTATTCTTACTAGTTACTATTGAATGCATGGTAAATTAACGTGATTTTTTTTTAAGTACAAATAAATTATCATATTGTTGTTGATTGGGAAACAAATTCATATTTAATATCCTGCTGCCTGCTTTCCATTTTATTCCTTCGTTTTCAATTGCATATAATTAAAATACCGAATCTTTTTCTTCTGCGCAAAAAAAGGGCCTAGATTATAACAAAATACCAAGACTTTTTAAATGGTTTGATGTCATTCTTATCCAAATGTGATGTAAGACAAAAATACAAGAAAAGTTAACTTGTTAAGTGATCCAACATTTTTTTTAGAACTATATTATGCGTAAAAATTAGTTATCACAAAAATAAGTATTTTGTGTTTTATAAAAAAAATTAATTATAAAAATTTTAATTATTCTACTATGAAATGTGTACGTAAATTCTTTACTTTTTCTATGAAAATATAACATACATTTTCAAAAGAAAATTCAATGTAATAATTGTTATATTAATAAAAATAATCTTAATTAACGCATATCCAACATCTACTAGTTTTACAATGCGTTGGATCAATTTAGAATTTCAAAGTAATTGAATTAAATTGATATGAAACTCTGCATTGGAATTAACCTATAATTTGATATTAGTATCCGTAAGCCGAGACCGTATCATTTCAGTAAAATACCAGTTAGATTATCACATCTGTTATGGCTATTTAATGCAGAGCTGAAGAATTTAATGAATTTTTAAATATTTATTTTTTTAACGTTAAAATTTTTAACTTAAAAAGAGTACTTGGCATGTATTCCAATATGTACTCAATTTTAACTTGCATAATTCAATTTATTTTCATATCTCAATTTTTTTGTTAATTGAAAAAAAAAATATCAAATCAATTCAATTCTTTTCTCAATTATTTACATATTATTTGTATAATATTTCAATTTTTAAATTTATTATTATTAATTGTAATATTTTTTTAATAAGATATATAATTAGTTGTGTGATTTTATATTTTAATTTTTGTTAATTTTTACTATTTAATTGTAATTATTTAAAATAATTAAGAATTAAATAAAATATAAATTTAATAATTAAAACTAAACATTGCAGTAGCAAATCTCAAAATTAATATCAAATCACTATTTATGATATATAGACTCATAAATGTTGATGTGGTATCATGTGGGATCTAAAATAAAATTGATTTAAGATCATGTATTAAAGATGCTCTTAGATAGATTTTAATACAATTTAATTTAAAATTAATTATGTTCTTATTATTTAATTCATCACCCACCATGTCCAAGGAAGAAAAACAAATGAGCTCTTGCTTAACCAAATCACTATTTTAATACCAATCGATCACAAGGTATACATACTAATAAAATCAATATATGTTGCATTCATGTCAGACCTAGCATTTTAATAATCGATCATAATCACAATGTTATTATTATTAAGTACCTAAGAAAAATAATGACATGATATAATAAATGACCAGCTGGCATACTTACAAGATAAGATTGCAACAGTTTAATGATTAATTAATAATTATACATGACTTATTCTTATACAGAAGAAAAATTAAATCTAAGCGAAAGAATATCGGAACAATTATAATTATAAAATCACATACAATACAATAATAAATAGAAGATAGAAATAAAGACCTCTAAATCGATTCATAAAATAGTTTTTTGAGCATTTATTATGAAATACCTACCTAGTTATACCTAAATAAATTAAGAAAAAGACATTATTTTTCTCTATTTATAATTTAAATATATATGGTAATGACAAAATTCAAATACTTTTAAAAATATTAAAAAGTAAAAAATTCTAGATAAATTAAATAAAGCTGCCCATCTTAATAAACATTATATATTATTTGATTGGATTGGACAAGTGGAGGCAAAAACAATACTAATTAATAATCTTTCAAATTAAATAACGTTGTTTTTAACGAAATTATAAATTGAGTACGACAATACTAGATAAGAGTTCAATGGCATTAATGTATTTTCGGTATAAGGCTCAATCTCAATCCTATGGGTTACTATTAGAGTTAGAATCTTATATTACTCTCTTTTTTTTGTGACTATTTTTTTTTGGTGTGACTATATTACTTCTCTTGTGAAGATTGAAAAGGGTTCAAGACAAAACAAAATAAAATAGAAAATATTTGTGGATATTATTAATTAAACATGGTTGTGGATATTATTAATTAAACATGGTTAATTACTCTTGATACATATGTCCTTATTGGTACTGACTCAAGTGGTGGCACAATATAGTATATAGGAACTAATATAGCATCATCCCATATTTTGTTGAATGACAAATGATGCTTTTTCTTTATTAACTAATAATTTCTTATCTAAGTTTTTGGTGTGAGAAATAAAAATAAAACTTTTAAAAATGTCTTTTTTTAAAAATAAAATTTGAATTAATTATCTGAACTTGATTACTTTTCATAATAAGAAGAAGACACATGTGATTTTAGTTATAGAACAAAATGCTAATAATAATTTATAACATATTAAAGTTTTACTTTATCACCAAAAATATTAAAGTTTTACTTTTGCATTATATTTAAATTAAATGATAAATACTCAGGTGCAGTCGATTTCATGTGAAGTTGCTTGTTAAAAAATGTTAGATGTCTGACTAAACTAAAATCTAATGGCTTAAAATATCATCTTCATGTGAAGTTAACTGCAGATGAGTTACCACCAAATTAAATACATACATTTCATGATTATTAAGTGTAAAATAAAACATAGCCCTTTAAGAAAGTGAACAAATAATAGTTTTGAATAGTGTAATTATTATTATTAGTCTAGCTAATGTAACTTTGAAACAAACTCAAATTTTATTTTGTTAGCTAGCTTATGATACTCCAACACAATAAAACCTTGTTCCATTCATTTAATTTCCTTCCCATTTTAGTCTATTTTTACTAGTTTCTTTTCGTCGGCAAAACAAAAAATAATACAAATGAAGATCACTTAGCTTAGCTTCTTTTTGTCCCTTGTTTAAATTTAACTTAGCTTGGTATATTATATATATAAAACAACACATGGTTATAAAATTAAGAATGTAGTAGCACATAGTTTAGCAAATCCAACCATGTCTCAATACAACTTCTTCTTAAATAATAGTGCGACTATGATAAATTAGAGTCTCATATACACATCATAATTAAGATTTCTGATTATAGTTATGAAACAAAATGACTTTAGTAAGTAAGCACATCCAAACAAATTAATTCAATTCAATTAAAACCCTTTAACTCCACAGACAGACGCACACTTGTAATTAAATCATATGTTTTTTCCCCCCTAAACTTGATGCGGACATATACAATGGGAAGAAAAAACACAATATGTTAAAAAGGAAAATGTGATAGGCATAATACCTCTATGGTATTTTTCATTCTCTCGTTATATTGTAAAAATTATGTATGTTAATAACTTGCAAGTTTATACTTTTTGAGTTTAGTTTATATGAATTTACAATGTACAACATTTTTTATATTATCTAAATAAATATTTATATTTATAGGAACATATAATATTTTTTTTTCAAAAAATCTATATCAGATGTGAAACCGTGAATAACTTCATTAAAAATATTTATTACTAATATTATTTTATTGACTATATATATATATATATATATATATATATGAAATTTGGTACCACTTTTTTCTTATAGCTTTTTGAAAGGAAAAAAAAATCAGTAATGATTGATTATATATATAAACATAATTAATTTGTTCACACACGTGGGAACGAACAAGTGTTAACTCCCACACAATTTTTTTTTTTCTTTTCATTTTTTGGACATGGCCACACGAGTTATTTTGTTCCTCTCACAAAGTGTGGGATGAAAACAAAATGTATGTGAACTACTAAAGGAAACAAAAGAAAAGAGTGTAGGCCAATCCAAATTTTTTTATTCTTAAATCTTTTAAGCAAGGAGATTATATATAGACACTCATTGTAAGCTTCAATCAGCAAGGCTAAAATAGTCACCAAAAAAAAATCAGCAAGGCTAAAAGGAGCACTTTATCTTCTTAATTATTCATTTTTTTTTTTTTTTGTAAAAGCTAGGCACATACACTAAGCTACTAGTGACTATATACAAAATTATTGTTAAGATATATAATATTTATAATTTGGCCTCACTTTAACCCTCTGAATTTGGACGCCCTACCACCAAACACAACATACACAATGTGAAAACACGACAAAAAATAAATAGAAATTAAATGTGCAACACTACTACTACAACAACACACATTAAAACATACATATTCAACTAATATAAGTACTAACCCTAATAATAATAATATACACACGCATACACATATAACAGGTAATATGTATGTAATGAGAGATTCCTCAACCAATGAGATGAATGAAAAACTCTTGTTTAGCCAATTACCATTAACCCAAACACCGATCAAATAAATAATGGTTTTTAATTGGGTATTTTGCTCGCACGTCCACAATAAACAAAATTAAAACTCTTTTTGTGCCAATCTGTCACCATGGCGGCTCATATATTAAACAACAACCCCACCCCCCACCCCCTCCCCTTTCTCCTCTCTCACTCTCCCCCTCTTCCCACTAATCACAATAATAATTCCCTCACCACCACCACCACCTCTTTTTCCGGCGAGCCCATCACTTCTACCACCCAACAACACCAACTTATATATGATAGAGATACATATATATATAGGACTTTGTATTATATAACCCATACAACAAGATTCACAAGAATTATTCCAAGCCCATCATGTACCGTAGAATCAACACCCGACCATTATACGTGGCTGACCCAGAGGACCAGGATAACGAGCCCGAGCCTGAGCCCGAGCCCGCGTCTGAAGCTGGGCCTGCTTCTCCTTCCTCTGGTGATGACACAAAATTTGAAGCACCATCACCTAAGAAAAGGTTTCACTTTTATTATTTTTGCTTAATTTTCTGTATTATTTTTATTATTTTTGTGGAATTGGGAAGTTAATAACCGTTGAAGGGGGTTTCATGATACGGTACGTAGGAGGGAGATGAAGAAGAGAGTGGTCACAATACCGATCGGTGACGTGGACGGATCTAAGACCAAAGGAGAATCATATCCACCGTCCGATTCATGGGCCTGGAGGAAGTACGGCCAGAAGCCCATCAAAGGCTCACCTTACCCAAGGTACTACCTACTACTAATTATTACTAATATCATGCTACCCTTAATTACCTTCCTTAATCATCAATTTGTCAGCTTAATTAAGTAATTAAACCGTGTTTAAGCCATCAACATAATTGAACTACTAAAGGTTAATGCAGATTGTTTTTGGAGTAATTAAGAACCGAATTTAGATGTTAATTAGAGAATTAAGGGTGGTAATTGGGAACTTGATTTGTATGGTGGAGTGTTGCGGCGGTTGTCGGTGATGCCGGCGATGAGAAAGTTTGGGCAGAGGCGGCTGAGCTAACATGCGCCATGTGTGAGTTGAGGTGGTGGGTAGTTAGAAATTTGGGTTGTTGATGCTGCAGCACGCGCGGGCTCTGAACCGCGTTTCCGTCACGCAATAATAATTTAAGAATATAAGAATTAAGAAATGACGGATTGGAAGCCGTCATTATCTAAGTTTGATATTTTGGTTTTTCGAAGAAGGGTTCATTTTTTTAATAGAAAGTGAGTTGCGTTTCCACGAATATGAACGTTTCAACTTGGAAGTTACAACTTTACCCTAGTAGGTTATTGTAAAGTTAAGAACCTCATAAGTTTATCTTGTGAATTTTTGTGTGTTGCTAAAGCATGGAATGAGGCCATATATGTGATTGTGCATGAAGTACGTATTTGAAAAAAATGTCTTTAAAAAAAATTGCAGCATTGGATTTAATTCTAGAGAAACAATATAATTTTGGAAAATTTGATTGTAAACTTTAATAAATAGATGACATTTTTTACAATAGGCTAACAGGCTAACACTGAGGTGCTGGTGTGTTTGAGAAACACGCGCGCGCTTCGGAAATGTTGAAAGAAGAAGCCGATCCATGAAAGTGCCATTTTCTAGTCTATCGGATTGTCCATTTGTCATCCAATCCACATCACACTTCATTGTTCTTATGCTTTTTCCACGAACGTTTTTTCAATAATCATCATGGTATTAATATTTAACTTGAATTATTATGCGAATTCGTAACTTACAAAAAAAAAGTGGTAAAACTCTAACAAAAAATATGTGTAATTTATAAGTCTATTAATTAATGAATAATCCGTTTTATTGATAAGCAGTGGGTGAAGTCAAGTATTTATACAAAATATTTTTCTTATTCATTTTTATGTAGTCTTTCGATCTTATATTTATTGATAGAAAAGATACTTGACTCTAATCAATTATATTTACTCGTTTATGCTTATTAACCATTATTTTATTTATTAAATCAATGTAATAGCAGATAATATAAGTGTGATTAATTTTTTCTTACTTTTTTTATTTAAAAAATTTTCTCATTATAGTTTTCCAAAATCTATTAATAACTGTTGCATTATTTTTTTGGGTAACAGTAGTAGTAGTACATGAGAAACCTTAACCAAACCCTAGTAAATAATTAAATGGCAGTAAAATAAGACCTTATCTTAAAATTAATTTATGAATTAATCATTAATGATTAACAAATAATTAATTAATTAATTTGAATGATGTACAAATTGCAGGGGATATTACCGATGCAGCAGCTCAAAAGGGTGCCCCGCGAGGAAGCAAGTTGAACGAAGCCGCGTGGACCCCACCAAGCTCATGATCACCTACAACTACGATCACAACCACTCTCTTCCGCTAACCAAATCCCACTCATCCTCCTCTTCCTCTTCCTCCGCCACCGTTACCGCCACCACTACCACCGTCACCGAAGTCGCTGTCGCCTCCTCTCCCTCTGACTCCGCCGCTGGCTTCCCGCCGGAAGATCTGACGGTATTCTCCAGCCACGTCGATCTCGACCTCGCCGGCGACTCCGCAGTACTTCTCTGCCACCATAACCACCACGGATTCGGGTGGTTCGACGACGTAGCCTCTGCCGGCGTCTTGGAGAGTCCGATCTGCGGAGGCATGGATGACATGGCGCTTACGGCGGAGGAGGATGACGAGGAAGAATCGCTGTTTGCCGGACTCGGCGAGCTGCCAGAGTGCTCGGCTGTTTTCCGGCGGAGGAATATTCCCCGTGCCAGCGCGATCCAGTGCGGTGGCATCACAGGATAACAGTAACACTCTGCTGGGAACCCTTTTTCGGTTTTTGTCCAGCGATATATTATAATATTCACTGCCTGAAAATCGTGCGCATTTAAAAGGAAAAAAAATGAGATTATAAAAATAAAATTATCTTACGATTCATGGGATTTCTTTTCCTTTTTACCCCTTGTTTTGTACATTTTAATAAATAAAATATTGTTTAGCCGGCCACCACTTGTTAGGATCAATTCG
Source organism: Stylosanthes scabra (assembly GCA_036250425.1). Lineage (NCBI taxonomy): Eukaryota > Viridiplantae > Streptophyta > Magnoliopsida > Fabales > Fabaceae > Stylosanthes > Stylosanthes scabra. The sequence goes on along the minus strand of JASCZI010211452.1, from coordinate 397,787 downwards.
GAGTTGTTTTTCTTGTATTGTACATTTGAACAAATAGAAATACTCCTTAAAAAAAAGGGAAGATGAAAAGAAACGGATCCTGTATCAGTGTATCGTTTATTCAAGTAAATCATATTTTGAGAATATTTTATTTTCCTAGACTGGCGAAGAACAATTCAGGAATTGCAATTTTTCATGGTAAGTAACTTAGTTTACCTTTATCTACGAAACAATATTAAATTGAATATCAATTAAATTATTTGTAGATATATCGCCAGAAAGGGATCTATATTGTGTAAGCAGGAATCAATCAGATGACTAATTAATTATTGGTAGGTTACAACTTGCGGATAATATATGCCTGCGTTCCTTTTAGTGTTTTGTACATTTGAATCAAGCAAGGCACATGCACCACATTAGCAGACATGTCTAGTGGCAAATAAATATATTAATATTATCCATATCATCGATAAAATTTCATTAGAGTAAGAAAGTTGAATTTTTAAGACACTGCCCTTCTTTTGAATCATTTTTATATAACTCTCAATATCAAAATATAAGATAGATTTTCTGTTCTTCTGCATTGCAAGAACAAAAGTTCTAATGAGATTTCTTATCATTTTCCTAATTTGCTGGAAAGGTCACCAGTGTTCTGGAAACTAACTCAAACGATAAGATTCAAACTTATAACTGCACCAGAATTGAATACTACAAATAAAACTTTGACCTTAACCAACTTGGGTGGATCCATTTGTTTCAAACACGTTTTTAGAATAATCATTTACCGAAACATAAATGCTGCATGTGGATTGTTTGTTGACAACAATATCCAAAAAAATATGTAAAGACTAGCATTATTCTACAAGAACCTATAAGGATTCACGACTTCAGGCGTAAGCATTTACAAGATGGCACAACCATTTAGTTTGAGCAGCATCCAAATCTCTTCAAAACCGATGATTCCTCTTTCACATTTATAGTCTGTCCTCTAGAAGGGATGGCTGAAGCATCACCATTGTCCCCGGCCTCAACAGCTCTCTTGCTTACTATGCGGTATATCTGAGTAAGAACCTCGGTGAATGCATTCTCAACATTGGTTGCCTCCAAAGCAGAAGTCTCCATGAAGTAGAGAGATTCCCTCTCTGCGAAAGACTTTCCATCATCC
>JASCZI010211452.1:347635-396633 GCA_036250425.1 Stylosanthes scabra | reverse complement strand
GTCGGAGATCTGATTTGTTTCCAATTAGCATGACCACTATGTTAGGGTCTGTGTGATCCCTCAACTCTTTCAACCACCTTGAAGCATTCTCAAATGTAGAATGGCGCGTGACATCATACACAAGTAAGGCACCAACAGCTCCTCGGTAGTAAGCACTGGTAATGGCCCGATACCTATTATAGAAAATTCAAAACACAATTGAATGGAATCAACAGTTTTTGTTAGTTTTAGCACAACAAACATGACTTTTCCAAGCTGATTTGCAATGGTAACTTTGTCCGTTCAAATAAATTGCAAAAGAAGTTTATGCTTCAACATATTCTCACTGGATATTCCAGTAGAAAAATTCTTATGTTCTCTAGTCACCAAAGTTAGAAAACATGCTTTGAAGCACCATAAAAGATTAGAACAACCTCAGTGGAACATGTTTAGCTTGTGACAACATTCCATACAAAGATTACCAATGAGTACATGTGGCATAACATCATAACAAATAAGAACACAACAGCAAGATAACTATCTTCATTCATTTTTCCTTCTTAAGTGATGATCAATATCAGCAAGGGAGGGAGGATTCCAATTAAAAACCTTCTCTCAGTAGGATACCTGTTGACCAGGTACTTGCATTTGTTAAGGCCATTAGGTTGCAAGCGCAAGTTATTCCATACAATTATTGTAGTCTTCTATAGTGTTAAGGAAATAAACTTCAGAATGATACAATATCAGAAGCTCCTTACGGCAGTGTCTCAACTATGCAAATAATAATACCACAAAGAAGTGCCAATTTACAACTTCTTAAGAACCATCAATTTATTGACAAGTATCTATCTTTCTAAAAGTTTGTGAATAATTTCAGGTAGTTAAGACTTAAGATATTAAAATCATTTCAAATATTATAAGATTTATACATTCAAAATAAAAAGGTATAGACATAAAAAAAATTGCTCTGATTAGTTTAGTTTACACATAAATTAAACGGAACAAAGAAGAAACCCTCATCCTTTTGTTAACTCCATTCCATGAAGTTCACGAGTATAGTCTAAGATTTAGCATCTCTGTAGTTAACTCAGTTAGAGTTAGAGGATGACAAAGCACACATTCCTTTGTGTAAGTTGCCCTATGGTAAATGGTAAAGGGCACAGATGGTAGCTCAAAATTAACATGAGCATCAACTACTTTGCAATAACCAAAGTATAAATCAGTAGTTCAGTAGAAAGGAGTTGCTAGGAGGTACTTTTGGCTTCAGAAGCATAATATCGTACACACAATTAACGCCCAAAAAAACAAAAGATGAGATCCACCTTGTTGCCTAGCATAACAGCAGGGCAGTGATTCCATGACTCAGAGAAACACTTAAAAATATCTGAATTTTGTTTCACAAACAGTCCAGGGCAATTATAAGCTAAGGAAATGGCATGAAACAATAATATCGCTTAACCTAGATATCAAATCAGTACGATTTATCTCTAAATAAATAACCATACTTCACAGAATCAAAGCAACAAGTGGCACTTAGTAACAATCACGATCACAATCACAACTCTAACGAAAATAAAAAATAAAAAAGCTTTAATTTTGTAAAATAAAAAAAGGGGAAAAAACAAGAAAGAAAGAAGAGAGAAGGAGACCTTTCTTGTCCAGCGGTGTCCCAAATCTGAGCCTTGACGACCTTGGAATCAATATTCAAGGTCTTAGTAGCGAACTCAACGCCTATGGTGGACTTTGACTCCAAGTTGAACTCGTTCCTCGTGAACCTGGAAAGGAGATTCGACTTGCCAACACCAGAATCGCCGATCAGGACCAGCTTGAACAGGTAATCGTACTCTTCCTCGCCTCTATACGCGGCCATCTTCTCTCTTTCTCTCTCGCTAACTCACACCAGTCACCACCCTTTACGTTTGAAAAGGGTTTTAGTGTGTGTTTTCTTTGTTGATTGACGGTATGTTATGGAAAGAGAGAAAATGAAGGGAGGGAATTTCGGGAAGGATTGTTAAGGTGGGATCAGGATTAAGTTAAGTTAAGTACACTAGACTAGAGATTAGGGATTGCGATTCTGCTTTTCCTTTCCTCTAATTGCGTACTACTCACTACTCTCTTATGCTCTTCTCTGTTTTCACCTTAACTTTTTTTTTTCTTTTTTTTTTTAAATATCTTTTTTTTCTTAACATTTATTTATCCAGATTCCAGACGTATACACTTAAGTCACCAATTTTAAACAAATTAAAATAGAATTTTAAAAATTATAAAATATAATTAATAACATTAAGTTGTTACTTGCTTGTCCTTAAAGATGCTAATTTATGTGTTGTTATTATTTTTCTTTAATTTTTTATGAACTCTTAACATTTCAGTGTGCATGCTTTCTAGAATTCTAAACCGAGTGTACCTCACTGAGGCACTGGTTTAGGCCAAAAGTTGGAATGGAAATAAACTATTGCACGGACCAAACTGACCACTTGTTTTAAGCTAATATAACTAAATAAAAAAATCATCTTAAATAGGGAAAGTAAACATGTTTTGTTCATAAATAAAAATAAAGATACTGAAGGGTTCAAATACATGTGCCGTTTAGAGGAAATTGAAGGTTTGGTTGACTACTAAATAAAGTAAGAATGGAATAAAGTCTTTGTAAACAGAATTCAGGCCTATATATCCCAGTAAAGTCAATTCAGTCTTTCTTATCCAGTTCATTGACTATGCGTTATATTGCAAATTCACTTATAAAGTCAGCTTTATTTCATTGTATTGATATCCTTTCATTCTGAACAGTGACTGCAATGGATGCTGAAGGAGAAAATATTCCATCGCTTCGTCAGAATTGCAAATACGATGTGTTTATCTGTTTCATAGGTGCTTTTTTTTTTTTTTTGGGATGATTTAAGAGTCTCGACCCAAACCGGGAGAAGTACAACGTTATGTCCCCAACTAATCCCTTTCGGCATTGCCATCAAGGAGTAGTAGTAGAACAGTTTTCCATATCAATTACACACCAATAAAACATCATTCAAAAATCAAACAGCAACTAATACCAAAAGCATAAGAAAAACTCGCAACAGTTTTGTTGATCATGTGGATGCAATTTACAAGATTCCATTACTGAAAAATGAAGACGCTCGTAAGAATTTTTTGTAGAAAAGCCTTAAAAAATGGAGATTATTCAAGTAGCAGCAATAAGGATAGATGATTGATGATTAGTTCTTTACTTTATGCTGGAGAGGCGAATCATTGAAGAGGCTCACACATGGAAGTAGACGGTCTTTCGTTTAACTACGTGCGTAAAGGAGTAGGAAGTTCAGGACCCAAATCCAACTTCCCTATAATTGGCTTGTCGCTGATGAAGAGGAATACCAAGATATACAGGCCAAGACTACATAAAAGTATCTCTACAAACTAAGTAGCATTTCAGCAAAATCTTTTTATTTTTATTCATGCAGACTGATAGGTGGGACTTCTACGTGAATGCTGCAATTCCACTCGGTTCCACCAAGTTAAGCAACTAAGAAAAGAACGAGTTCAGCAACTAGCTAGTGCATTCATTCTTTTTCCCACTCGGTTACCCGGTTTTCACTCGCATTTGATCAAGAAAAACCGTTATAGTTTCCTTGTTTGTATAATTTGGTCACTCTTATCAGCTTCTTGGTTGTTGCAGTACGCGTTTAGTTGACCCCCAAGTCAAGTCAAGTTACAAAGTCAACTAAAGTAGCTTCTGCACAAAGCTAAGGCACTTATTCCGCTGTGCTTCCAAATCTTCTAGTTCTTGAGTGAGAGCTAGTATTCGAAGTTGCTATTCTGTCAAGAGTGATCGAGTTCAGCAAAAACATAAAAGCAAAATGAGTTCAAAAGATGATAACAACACGTTATTCTCTACCAAACCTTCACCCGCATCTGGCAATAATAAGTCTAAGAAATCCTCACTTAGGCGGAAATTCAAGGCCCTACTGGGCTTTCCTAAACCTTCAGATCCAAGCCCGTTGGCCCACCCATACACCGCTTCTACTTCTACTTCTGCTAACGCCATCATCCAGGCCGCAGCATCTTCATCTCGTCGCACTCGTGTCTTCAAGTATGACGTGTTTCTCAGTTTCAGAGGCACTGATACTCGCAACACTTTCGTTGATCATCTCTGCAATAATCTCATCCGGAAAGGCATCTTCACTTTTATGGATGACAAGAGGCTCGAGAAGGGAGAACCGATCTCGTCGCAGCTCATTGAAGCGATTCGAGATTCGAGGGTTTCAATCGTAGTGTTCTCGAGAGATTATGCTGCTTCTGCATGGTGTTTGGAGGAGATGGCTACCATAGCTGAATGCGAGAAGGAATTGGGACAGAAAGTTTTCCCCATTTTCTATGATGTGGATCCTTCTCATGTTCGAAAGCAGAGCGGAGTGTATGAAACTGCATTCGCTCTGCATACAGCCAAATTCAGTCTTGGAAAGGTTGCGAGGTGGAAAAGCGCTATGACGAGCTTGGCCAATTCGGTTGGTTGGGATCTCAGAAACAAGTACGTATATGTCAAATTCTTCTCTTGCTTTCCATAAAATTTGGTGTTATTGGAGTTAATAGTATCTAAATGATTGAGCATGAACTACACGGATTGACTTTCACAGTGTGATTTACCTGTCTTAGGCTTGGTTTGATGAAGAGTAGTGATAGGTAACCAATAGAATATAGCTAGTAGAAAAGAAACATAACATGCAAACTGAGCGCTAAAATTGATCATCCGAAATAGCTATAAGACAGATCATCTCAAACAGTAATCCAAAATAGCATATAATAGATTATCCAAAATGATAGTTAGCTCAATGATAATAATGAATGAAATTGTTGGTTGGTTGTTGGTTAAAAAAGTTACTCAGAAAGATTTAACTTTATGGCAACACACTGAAGAGATATTCAATAGGTGCTTTGCATAGATGATCAACTAGTGATCTTGATTTCCTGTTCTTTCCTTGTATCAGATCAGAGTATACAGAAATCAAAGAAATTATTTGGAAGGTGGTGAAAACATTGAACCACAGATTCTCAGGGTTTGATGATGATCTGGTTGGGATACAGCCTCGCGTAGAAAGATTAGAAGGGCTTCTAAAATTGAGCTCAATAGATGATAATCCACGGGTTATTGGAATTTGTGGCATGGGTGGTATAGGAAAAACAACTTATGCTAAGGTCTTATATGACAAAATCTCTTACCAGTTTGATGGTTGTTGTTTTATTGAGAATGTAAGCCAAAGTTATAGAGATGGCGGTGCTGTTATTATTCAAAAGCAAATCCTTAATCAAGCTCTAGACGAACAAAATCTAGAGATGTTTAGTCACTTTGAGATATCTGACATATTAAGAAAGAGGCTGTCTTGCATAAAGGTTCTTATAGTTCTTGACAATGTTGATGAGCTGCAGCAATTGGAGGAATTGGCTATAAGTCCTAAATTACTTGGGAGAGGTAGTAGAATTATCATAGTTACTAGGGATGAGCATATTTTGAAAGTTTATGGAGCAGATGAAATTGATAGGGTTGCAATGTTGAATGACAATGAAGCTCGTGAACTTTTTTTAAGAAAAGCATTGGATAATGATGGTTCTAGCAGTAGCAAATACATGTATCTGATTCCTAAAATACTGGAATATGCTCAAAATCTTCCATTAGCAGTCAAAGTAGTGGGTTCGATGTTGCATTCCCGTGATGTTTCCCAGTGGACTGATGCCTTGAAAAGAATGAGGAAAATTCCAAACAAAAATATTATGGATGTGCTTCAGATAAGTTTTGAAGGATTGGAATTATCTGAGAAAGAAATATTTCTACATATTGCTTGTTTCTTTCATGGTGAAAGAGAAGATTATGTAAAACAAATTCTAGATAGTTGTGGACTGTATCCTCATATTGGACTTCCAATTATTATGGAGAAATCACTCATAACCATTAGAAATCAAGAGATTCATATGCACGAAATGGTACAAGAATTGGGGAAGAAAATTGTTCGGGAGAAAGCTCCAGAAGAACCAGGATCATGGAGTAGATTATGGCTTTATCACGATTTCTACCGTGTATTGACTTCAGCAACGGTAATTAATTCTACCTTCTTGCAGAATAACATTCTGTCGTTCCATGATTGTCTTGTTTCTTTTATTATTAAACAGTTGGATAATGTATAGTTACTTCAAGGGGAAGTACTTTCTCTATTTTTATTTTAGGATATGCTTATCTGTGTTTTTCAGGGATCTTATAATGTTAAAGCCATAGTTTTGGATCAGAAAGAGGATGTTTCCAAATATAGTCAATTGAGGATTGAAGGATTATCAAAACTGATGGGTCTTAAGCTACTCATATTACATCACAAGAATTTTTCAGGAAGTCTTGATTTTCTTTCTGACAACTTACAATATATTTTGTGGCATGGCTATCCTTTCTCTTCACTACCACTAAATTTTGATCCACATAGTCTTGTTGAACTACATTTGCCTAATAGCAACATCAAACTACTATGGGAAAGCCCGAAGGTATTTTAATTCTACACTTTTTAATACTTAATTTGTTATGGTTACTTTCAAAGGAATGCAAATTTTAGTACAAGCTGACATTTTGGTAGAAAATCTATGTTCAGAGTTTCCCATGTTTGAAAAAGATGGATTTGAGCAACTCAAAATATCTCATGAAGACACCAAATTTTCGACGGATCCCAAATCTGAAATGGCTGGATCTTTCAGGATGCACAAATCTATCACAGGTTCACTTCTCAATTGGACTTCTTACACAACTTGCATACCTCAATTTGCGTAATTGTAGCAATTTGGTCAGCATTGATCTCAACCCTGAATACAACTTGTATTCTTTGAAAGTTCTAAACCTCTCTGGCTGCACAAAACTCAAGAACACCCCAGATTTTACAGGGCTGTCAAATCTTGAGTACCTTGACCTTGAAAAATGCACAAGTTTATCCGAAGTTCCTGAATCTATTGGGGCTCTTGTAATGCTTAAGTTCTTCAGTTTGAGAGGGTGCATAAATCTTGTCCAGCTACCTGCCAGTGTCAACAATTTGACATGTCTTCAAAATCTAGATTTACATGACTGCTTCAAACTGATGAATCTTCCGCTAAGACAAATAACCATTTCATCCCCCAATCTAAGATATTTGATATTTTTAGATCTTGGGTCCTGCAAGATAAACGTAATTCCTGATGCTATTAGAGATCTAAAGTGCTTAGAAAGACTAAATCTACAAGGAACCAGAATTCAATCTTTACCCGAAACCATGAAGAGCCTTTCCTGCCTGGCATATTTAAACTTGTCAGATTGCCATGAGCTTGTTGAATTGCATGATCTTCCATTTGAAAGTGCTTCATCGGGGGGAAGGTATTTTAAGAAAGTATCAGCATCTCGTAATCATAGATCGGGATTATATATTTTCAACTGCAGCAAGGTTATGAAATGTCACTGGATGTTAGTTGCAATTTCATGGTTAGCAAGACTTGTTAAGGTGAGCAATGTAGATGTCCTACTTTATTAGCTCCTACAAGCTCTTAGTTTACATCTATGTTTGAATTTTTTCTTTCTTTCAATTGCAGAAACCCTGTCACTTTCGATGTGGTTTTGACATTGTAGTACCTTTTATGAGGACTGAAATTCCAGAATGGTATTTCAATAATCGATTTGAGGGTGGCTCAACAATAAGGATAGCTCCCTCTGGTGTAGATGATTGGCTTGGTTTTGCCTTTTGTGCAATATTCGAGGTGAACAAAAATAGTCTAACAAATCCTTGCTCCTCTTCAAAGCTGCCACGTCCTTTGTATCTTTCATTTGAAAGTGAAAACACAGAAGAATGCTTTGACTTCCCGGCTTGTTTAGACATGGAGAAGGAGTATGTTGGTCCAATATCAAGATATTGCTGGATAATCTATATCTCTCAAGCACACTGCCATTTTGTGAAAACAGGAACCCGTATCACGTTTAAACCATGCCCAGGCTTACAGGTGAAGGAATGGGGTCTACGCATGGTAACCATGGAGGATACAGGGTTGATAAGGAGAAACTTCAGCAAAATGAACAGTGAAGGCGATGTTCCTTGGTTTCGTCGTTGTATAGACGAAAGCTCTGATCCTAAAATCGATCTTTCCAATGAATATGATATTTTGTATACCAAGGATGAGCATGAGAATGAGAGTAATAATGGATTTGGGCCTAAAATCCAGCTACCCTACAATTGGTATGTAACTGATGAGGAGGAAAAGGAGAATATGGATGCCAAGGCCAAGGAAATTAATTTTTATAATCTTGGCCATTCTTCCATAGAAGAAGTCCAGGAAGTTGTGAACAGCCCTTCTTCCTCACAGGAAGAGGAAAGCATGAGAATGAAAGACGTAGCATTGCAGATAGCCTCTGATCAGGAAAGTGATTGCTCATACATGAGCGATTTATCTCCGAGGTAAACTATAGATCACAGGTAAATAATTAAATTATCTTCTCAACTTAATTGTTCTTCTTTTATCCAGATAATTATTATTGTTCAATACATGGTTAAAGATCACTTCAATAGTTGCATCGTTTTACAGATCTGCCATCCCTTGCACACATGAAGAAGTAAAATTTGGAAAACAATGTTTCACTGCTGCAGATTTGGGTAGTTTCTTGTTTCTATATGTTCTGCCTTCTGCCTTATCAAAAGGATCGGGAATTCCATTTTTTTATATTTATTTTTCCTCTTGTTTGTGTTAGGTTTGATGACAAAGATTCACTAGCTTAGTTTTTATGAATAATTTTCAATTATTCGATATTTCATTGATAAAGGAAGTAGTCCAGAGTAATGCGGTGAGACCTTGTGTTTTTTCTAAAAGCATCTGTTTTCTTTTTATTATTTTTTAAAATTTTGTTCTTTTTTGTTAATAAGAATGTTAAATCCCAAGAGTGGGTTTTGTTATTTCTCATTAAAAAGTAACAATTCAGTTCTTCAAATGTGTTGAATGACATCTGTGGCAATATTTGGGTTGGTTCTTCATCTATTTATTTCTCTGTTGAATCCCAAACTCATTAAGCTCTTCCTCTTCAAATTCGTGTGGATGCTGACAAATGATTATCAGGCTATTACACTTGGAATATGATATCTTAACACTTTTAACAGAAGAAAATCTTTGATAGGATATGAGGACAATTTCATCACAAAACTTTGGATCCATATATGTACAAATCTAATATATTCTAGAGTTTAAAACTACTCATGGTTCTATGGTACTCTCGAACAAGAACTTGTCTGGGAAAGACAAAAGAGAAAACACAAAAACACTTTTTTCTATTTCTGCATACTCACTACTTCCAGAAATGAGAGTTCAACTCAAATTGAAGCACCAAGCAGGAATTTCACTCCATAAAGGAACTGCAATGTCAAAACCACAATGGAAGTGATATACCTGCGGCTTGCAAAGGTATAAACAGACAAAATATAATATAGACATTGTGATAAGATAGAGAGAAGAAAGGCGGAGAGTTTAAATAATATTAAAATTTAAAGATCATTCACTTTAGGTAAATAGTTCTTTGTTGCTACTTGTTACTAAATCAATTTCAAAAAGAAGTAAATAAAAGTGGTGTTATTTTCATGTCTAAGTAAGTTTAATAATAAACATCCAATTCAATTTAAAGTGGTGACTCGTTATTGGATAAAAGGTGAAGGGAAAGCTGTTTGGGAACAGAGGTTCGAGCGGAACAAAATCGGGGCCAAGAAGGGCTGGTTTAGAGAGATGGAGATGTCCCAAGAATCAAACTGGTACACTTTATGGAAGCAATGGCTGCAATTACTGGAACATGTATGGGAAGAAGGAAGAATAATTATTATTATCATGTATGTATTGCTACTCAGAGGATCGGGGACAAAAAGACCTCAAAGAACTACATTGGCATGCTCAGATTCCTGGGATGATTGTATCTACAGCAGCAGATGGATTCGACATCCTTATGCCTTCAAATATTCAGAGCACTTTGCCATCAGATGGTGCTTGATAGTTAGATAGATAGATTATATAGATAGTTACATGACCTCAAATTCCTGGGTGCAAAAGTTGGAATCTTCCTTTTAATTTGTTTGCTTTTGTATTTTCTTTCTTCTCTCTTTGTCATGTTGGGGAAGCTAAGTAAGGTACAAATTGTTATTCTTGTTATGCAAGTTACCTCTATTTTTTTGTCAAAATTAAAATAACTTGAAGTGGAACAGTGTGGAATTCTTTTATACTGTTTAAATATTTAATTATCACTTAAATATTGTTCAACCTGCTAATAAAGTTTAGTGCCTAAACTAGCAAAGAAAAAGGTGTAGAAAGTAGCTATTATGGTAGTAGAGCTAAATTCGTCAAAATAGATCCTTATCAAAAGGATCGGCAATTCCATTTTTTATTTCTTTTTTTATTTTTTATTTTTAAAGATTTTTCCTATTGTTTGCGTTAGGTTTGATGGCCTAGCTTCACTAGCTTAGTTTATATGAATAATTTTCAGTTATTCGATATTTCATTGATAAAGGAAGTAGTACAGACTACAGAGTAATGCGGCAAGAACATGAGTGTTTTCTAAAAGCATCTCTTTTCTTTTTTATTATTTTTTAAAATTTTATGTTCTTTTTTTGTTAATAAGAAGGTTGACTAGTACAGCCCCTCTATTGTTCCCTTGAGTAGGTTTTGTTATTTTGCATTAAAAAACTGACAATTCAGTTCTTCAAATGTGTTGAATGATACCAGTGGCAATATTTGTGTTGGTTCTTCATGTATTTATTTCTCTGTTGAATCCCAAACTCATTAAGCTCTTCCTCTTCAAATTTTTGTGTGCATGCTGACAAATTATTATCAGGCTATATTACACTTGGAATATGATATCTTAACACTTAACAGAAGAAAATCTTTGATAGCGTATGATGATTTCATCACAAAACTTTGGATCCATATATGAACAAATCTAACATATTCTTGAGTTTAAAACTACTAATGGTTCTAAAGTACTCTCGCACGAGAACTTGACCAAGAAAGACAAAACACGAAAACACTTTTTTATATTTCTGCATACTCACCACATCCAGAAATGAGAGTTCAACTCAAAATGAAACACCAAGCAGGAATTTCCATCCATAAAAGGAACTGCAATGTCAAAACCACAATGGAAGTGATATACCAGTGGCTTGCAAAGGTATAAACTATAAACAGACAAAATATAATACAGAGAGAAGAATGGCGGAGAGTATGCACCTCAACTATTTTTGCTTACCATGCATTCATATGGCCAAGTCATGGTCCAGTTGCAATTAAATTAAGACTAAATGAGGGCTTATGCAATCTTGTAAGCACACAATAACACATCAAGTTTTGATATGTTTGCCAGGCAAGCCTCTCAATGGTGCTATGTAGGAGGAAGACTTTACTTTTACTCCGTGACTGAGAACTTCTGGAGTTCGAATTATTGCGACATCATGTAACATCGGAAGATTTATGGATGCTGGCACCTTTAAGAACTTAAACTTTTTAAGATTCCAAATAGAATGATGAACAGTTGATAAACTTACACATTCTCTAAGATCAATGTACTCAAGATTGGGTAGTCCTGTGAAATCTGGTGTGGTCTTAAGATTTGTGCAACCATAGAGGTCAAGAAACCTCAAAGAACTTAATTTGCATTCATGATCCAAGATCAAGGATGACCAATCTACAACAGTTACGGAAACTCAAGTCAACAAGTTCTTTAAGAAGTCCGATGGATGGATGGACTCGCACTAGGTTTGTGCATCCTGTGAAATATAGCTCCCTGAGTCTTGGGCTCCCTCCAAAATCTGGCGTCTCCTTGAGCTCTTTTGAGTAACTCAAATCCACCCCTTCCAAACTTGGGAAGTTCTGTAAATAGAATCATTAGCTACCAACATGTCATTTTTAAAAATATATCAACTTCATGTGGAGTTAACTGTACATGAGTTTCCACAGTATTAAAATGTAAAACATTAAATGCTGGTGTAGAATCTGAAAGATGTAAGAACATTTTCCCATTATACAATTATGAAACAATATTCTAACAAAATTTCTTATTTCTGATACATTATCAGCAATTTTTATACTATATTTAAATCATTTATACTACAATCTATTCTAACAATTTTATCCATAATTTTCATAGGTAGGTCTCTACCTCTTTCTAGTTGTAAACCTACTCTGCATTTGATAAAGTCTCTTAATTTAAGTCTTTAATCCTTCTCCAAATATGTCTATATAATTTAAGTAATGATTTACTGTTTAACAATTGGCGCCACCAGAATTCAAATGTAATGTGTAATCCTATATTGTCTAATGTGGTCTCTTATCTACCTCAACATCATCATCTCTGCAATATTGAGCTTATTTTCTTGTTAGTTTTTTTAGTGTCAGTGTCATAGGTTATTGCTTGCTTAATAATTATGGAGTAAAAACTATCATCAAATTTCAGATATGTTATAATAGAAGGTGTAGATTTTTAAGTAAAGAAATATCTTATCACATCATGCATATAATAAAAACAACTAAATTTATGTCATCAACTTTATAATCTATGCTGCTTCTTTCTAAAAAGAACTGAGAAAACAATTTATTTGAACTTCAGAAAAAAAATGCTGCAGGTTTTTCCAAATAATATTTTCTAAAATATTTCATTTTTGTTAACTCTATTTAAAATTGGTTATGCCTCTTTTCAAAAGTAACTGAATTATTATTTCTTCCACTGTTTCTTAACACCCAAAATGGGAATTGAGTTCATCCATGATACAACAGCTAACATTATTCCAAAAGTAAAACAATATTAGTTACTCAATATTAACCGTTTTTATTGATTGATATTGTTATTATTATTATTTTGGCTAGCTATCATATTTTTTGCAGTATCAATTAACGAAGGTATATTACATGCCTATCTTTTATTATCGTAGAGGACCTAATTCATGCAGCTTTTTATATTAGGAACTAATTAATCGGAAAGAGACAAATATAGAACAACAATTCTATTTGTACAGCAAAATCAGCTACCAATATATAATACGCATTGAAATACTAAATATACACTAAAAATGAGTTAATTACACATGTATTTTGCATTTCAATGCGTATTATACATTGATGACTGATTTTAGTGGCTGAATTTAGTGTACACCTAGCATAACTCTAGAAATACTCCTATTAGAAGAGATAAAGAAGACAAGACTCAGTGATTATGAGTCAACTAGTGTTCCTTTCCAATTCGATCGTCCTTCCCTTATGCCGTGATCGTGAATTCTTTTTGCTTCGAGCTGACAACACTTGCAATCTGCAAAAGAATCAAGAATGGGGTCAAAATATCCAAGCGAGACGGCGAGGTTTTGGAGAACCAAGTTTAAGGCCCTACTCTGTTGCTTGCAGTCTCCTTCTCCCATTGATTACAAGCTGCAAGATTCAGCTTGCAGTTCCACTCATCACCCAACGGATCCCAGCAGTTTCAGGCGGGTATACAAGCACGATGTGTTTCTAAGTTTCAGAGGCACCGACACTCGCAACAATTTCACAGATCATCTCTATCATAATCTCATCAGGAAAGGCGTTTTCGCCTTCAAGGACAACGAGAGGCTTCAGAAAGGGGAACCTATTTCTTCCCAGCTTCTGCAAGCCATCAAAGATTCCCGCGTTTCTATAATTGTCTTCTCAAGGGATTATGCTTCCTCCACATGGTGCCTTGATGAAATGGCTACCATTGCTCAATGCAAGAAAGAGTTCGGACAGAAGGTTTTCTCCGTTTTCTTTGATGTGGATCCTTCTGATGTTCGAAAGCAGAGTGGGGTGTACAAGGATGCTTTTGCTTTGCATACAGAAAGGTTTCAACAAGATCCTGGCAAGGTTGAACGCTGGAAGAGAGCTATGACGGGTTTGGCCAACTCTGCTGGATGGGATGTTAGAGATAAGTATGTTTATGTTTTAATTTATTATATAGATGTTTCAGATACTAAATTGGTAAATTGCATAATTGAATTCAATTGCTGTCTGCTGAGTAACAATTGAAGTCAATAAATGTGTGGCACTGTCCTTTATTTATTTATGTATTTCTTATAGTGTGTTTTAGGGGGAAAAAACTTCAATTGGAATTGCAGTTGCTGTTGCATTGGGATTATTGTAATTCCAGAAAAATTGCTGCTGATACTAGTATACTACCACAATTGCTGGTGCGAAGTGATTGTGGAGATCACAACATGCAATTGTATTTGTGATTGCACAATTGCAATTTAAAACTATGAATTAAATTTTTGCACATTGTCTATTTGTCTCCAAGAAGTAAGAATTGATTTGGTTTGCTAAAATTAGGGTGAATATAGAATCATAATTGGGAACTTGGGATAGAAAAGAGAGATAATTCAGAGATAAGACGTGTCCAAACTCCAAATATGCGGATGGGATCAGGGAGGTTGCGGTGGGTATCCATCGAATGCTCACACTTTCGAAACATCAAAAGGGAAGGAGGAAGAGCACGACAACGTTTTGAAAGACTTGGGAGGGGCCTATGAGTCCCTCTCAATAAGCAACCTTTCCAGCTTGACAATAAAGATGCACACTTAGCACTAAAACTGACATGTCACACGGACTGAGTTGTGCATTTTATATAAGGGAGGAGGACCAATTTGGTATATCAACATCATTAGGGGTGTCTTGTCTAAAGTGAAAAAGGTTAGCGACCGGGATAGGTATTTACTCTTTCTTTTTTGGTAGTGATTGGGAATTTATTTGATTGAGCTTTGAGCATGTTCTTATATTTTATCTTTCAAGCTGAAGTCCATCGATAATCAATTTGAAAATCATACATATTTTCTTCAGATTTCTCAGAAAAGGGTTGAATTTTATACTACTATGTGGCATGAAATCAAAGAATTGAAGTCTAACGCTTGAATGATTTTTATTTCCCCCATCTTTCAGGCCAGAATTCACAGAGATTGATAAAATCATTCAGAAGGTAATAAAAAAATTAGATCATAGATTTTCTGGGTCTGCTGATGATCTAGTAGGGATTCAACCATGTGTAAAAGAATTAGAACAAGTTCTAAAGATAAACCCAAAGGATGAAGATGTTCGAGTTCTTGGAATATGGGGAATGGGTGGAATAGGAAAGACAACTCTTGCAAGTGTCTTGTATGACAAAATCTCTTATATGTTTGACGCACATTGCTTTATCGAGGATGTGAGCAGAAGTTATAGAGATGGCAGTGCTATTGCCATTCAAAGACAAATTCTTCGTCGAACTCTAGAGGAACAAGATCTGGATAAATATAGTCCTTCTGAAATAGCTGGCATAATCAGAAATAGGCTATCTTCCAAAGAAGTCCTCATAGTTCTTGATAATGTTGATGAAATCGAACAATTAGAGCAATTGGCTATTAATCCTAAATTACTTGGAAGAGGAAGCAGGATGATCATAACCACTAGGGATGAACATATTCTTAAAAGCTATGGAGTAGATGCAATTCACAAGGTTTCGTTATTGAATTCCAGTGATGCTTTGGAACTTTTTGCCAGAAAGGCCTTAAAAAGTGACTGTCCTAGTAGCAGCACTTGTATGAAGTTGACTCCTATCATATTGGAATATGCTCAAGGTCTTCCATTAGCAATCAAAGTAGTGGGTTCTTCCTTGTATAATAGGAATGCTTCCCAATGGAGAGATTATTTAGAAAGATTGAAGAAATATCCGGACAAAAGAGTTACAAATGTTCTTCAAACAAGTTTTGATGCATTGGAAAACGAAGACAAAGAAATATTTTTGCACATTGCTTGTTTTTTCAGAGGGGAGAGGGAAGAGTATGTAAAGCGAATTTTAGATGTTTGTGGACTACACCCTCACATTGGAATTCAAGTTCTCAAGGAGAGATCACTCATAACCATTAAGAACCAAGAGTTTCATATGCATGACATGTTACAAGAATTGGGAAAGAAACTTGTTCGAGAAAGATATCCTGAAGAGCCAGCGTTTTGGAGCAGATTGTGGCTCTATAGTGATTTTGAAAGTGCTTTGATGTCAGCTGAGACGGTAATCTTCTCAAACTAAATATTGTGATTTTCTTATTTCCATTAGAGCATTTTAGAGTAATACTTTGTGTTGATCTCTAAATAATATTTCTTAAGATATTTTAGTTTCCAAAGAACATTTATTAGGTCCGAGGTCTCTGGCTATTGAGACAAATAAATCCTTTTGTTATTCATCTCCACTTGTGTTGCTCTCCAGTTATCCTTTTGAGACAAATAAATCTATTTTCGTATGTTTATCGCCCCACAAGTGTTTTGGGAGGTCTATGTGGATCAACTTAATAGTCCATGGAAAATTTCAGCTGAGGGATTTAGTCATCTCACATTTGAGGACTAAAATATTTAATAAACATTTTTTGGTACCAGTTTAAAATATTACTCAAATTTTATTATTTGAATAAATATCTAACCTCCAAGTCTAGCAATTCAATCATTTTCGTTATCCTTTGTTTATAATACTTTCATTCGTATCTTTCAGGGAACAAACAACGTTAAAGCCATAGTCTTGGATCAGAAAAAGGAGATGTCCGAGTGCAGACAGTTGAGGATTGATGGATTGTCTAAATTGAGGGATCTTAAACTGCTTATATTATACCACAAAAACTTTTCAGGAAGCCTTGATTTTCTTTCTCCAAATCTACAATACCTTGCTTGGCATGGCTATCCTTTCCCTTCTTTGCCATCGTTTCAACCATATAGTAGGCTTGTTGAACTGAACCTGCCTTATAGCAATGTCAAACGACTATGGGAAGGCAATAAGGTAGTTATGACTTTTTTCATCTGTTTTAGTGTTTGGTTTAAGGAAACAATTTGATTAATAATGATCTTGCTTTCTCATAAAATATTGTTCTGCTAGAAATCAAACCTCTTTCTTTTAAATAAAAAGAATAAAAGGTAGCTCTTAAATTTGTTTAAAAAATGTGGCTCTGTTTTGAATTTTTTGTAATTATTTTTTTTTACTATTATAGGAAACATAAAAAGATCTTACTATGCTTAAATTGTTTAACAAACTCTAAAAGACAATATATATATTTGACACATTTAGGGGAGACTTGGAGCAGCTTCTCTTTTATATGATATTGATCATGTAAAATATTTGTTCTTCTGATAACTATAGGCATTAATTTTGCTTATATCCAGAACTTTTATTTTTTATTTTTTTTATAGCAAGCTAAGTGTATTTATTGACATATTATCCTTCACAGAATATCCCACACTTGGAAAAGGTGGACTTGAGCTACTCAAAGGATCTCATAGAGACGCCAAGTTTTGAATGGAACCCAAATCTTAAGCGACTAGATTTTACAGGATGCACAAATCTAACGCACGTCCACCCTTCAATTGGACTTCTTAAGCAGCTTGCATACTTGAGTTTGGAAAACTGTAGCAGTTTGTTGAGCCTCAATCTTGGAGATGGTTGTAATTTAAGTTCTCTTAGAGTTCTATGCCTTTCTGGCTGCACAAACCTTAAGAAGAGCCCAGATTTCACAGGGCTTTCAAATCTTGAGTATCTAGATCTTGAAAACTGTACAAGTTTACCCACAGTTCATGAATCTATCGGTTCTCTTGCAATGTTAAAGTTCTTGAGTTTGAGAGGCTGTATTATTATTTATATGCCCATGGAAGTCAACAATATGATATCTCTTCAAACCCTAGATTTAAGCCGCTGTCTGCGACTGAGGTATCCCCTTGGACAGATTTCTATGTCTTCCTCTTACCTAGAATCTTTGATATGTCTGGACCTTGGCACATGCCATTTTATAGAAAATATTCCTGATTCTATTGGAGAGTTGAGCTGTTTAGAAAGATTAAACTTGGAGGAAAGTCAGTGTAGTCATTTACCTGATACCATCAAGCAGCTTTCCAGACTGGCATATTTGAATTTGGGAGATTGCTTATATCTTGAAAGATTGCCTGAGCTCCCATTTGATAGTGCGCCATCAGGGGGAAGGTATTTTCAAACGGTATCCGCATCTCGTAACCATAGATCAGGATTGTATGTTATAACCTACAATAAGGTTATGAAGAAAAACTTTAATTATATGCCGGCTGCACTCTCATGGTTTGCTAGACTTGTTGAGGTGTGTACTCTTCATTCCTTCCTTATCTCTCTTCCTATTCGCTTTTTCTGTAAGTTATCTTAATTAGTTAATTTTCTTTGTTTTATGTGGAAGCAGCAACCCTTCCATTTCAGATGTGGGTTTGACATCATAATCCCTGAAAATGAGAGTAGTGGAATTCCAGGATGGTATTTCAATCATCAGTTTAAAGGTGAGTCAACTGTAAGGGTAGTGGACTACACTGATGTAGATGACAACTGGCTTGGCTTTTCATTTTGTGTTACATTTCAGCATGTTAAACATGATTGTGAGTCATCTGAGCTGCTGCGTCATTTGTATCTTTCTTTTGAAAGTGAGCACACAGAAGAATATTTTGATCTGCCTTCTTCTGTCGAAACCGACAGGTATATTGATGCAACACATGCTTGGATAATCTATATCTCTCGGGAGCATTGCCATTTTGTGAAAACAGGTGCCCCTATAAGATTTAAAGCCTGCAAGGGAATGAAGTTGCATCAATGGGGGTTCCGTATGGTGTTCAAACAAGATATAGAGAGACTGAAGAGGAGGTTACAGAGAGGGGATAACAAAAAGCACAGTCCTATCTTTGATTCTTCTAGATTGGTCATTGAGTATTTGCATGAAGGCCGAAGTAGCAGCTCGGAGTCCAAGATCATGCTTCCATATAATTGGTTGGTTACCGACGAAGAAGAAAATGAGAAGATGGAGGCAAAGGCCAAAGAAGATAATCTCTCTAATTTGGGCCTTGTATAGATACAGAGGCACTCTTAGAATTATACATCATTCTTTCCCCAGCAATTATTCAAATTTTGTTCTTTTTCCACCAATGCTTTTGCTCATATGGAGAGATAAAATTGGATCTGACATTGCAGATTGCTTAGCCTGCAGCTTCCATCTTCTGATCTTCTGCCTAAATCTCACAAGGATTTGAGATTTCTGTGTTCTGCACGACTTGTGCTTATTGTATATAAATACAATGGCTTCTTATGTTTGATTTGGGTTGATGGTTTGGCAGCTGCAATCTTGTATCACTGTTTATTGAACTTAAAGAAACAGTGCCTTGACAAAAGCAATAGAAGTCTATAATGTATTGTAACATTTTTTGATAATATATAGAGATGTATAGTCACTTTGAGATATCTGCCATTTCAAGAAATAGGCTGTCTTATAAAGGATTGAAGGTTCTTATCTTACTATGTTGATGAACTGCAACAATTGGAGGATTTGTCTATAAGTCCTAAATTACTTGGGAGAGGAAGTAGAATTATCATAGTCACTAGGGATGAGCATATTCTAAAAGTTTATGGGGCAGATGGAGTTGAAAAGGTTCCACTATTGGATGACAAATAATGAAGAGATGGTTTTTTTTTAATAAGTGATTGAGATTTATCATGTGAAATATTTTATTTTTATTAATTTTTAAAGTAAAATTATACTCCCCTCTTCATTCTATGTACACAAATAGCTCTTCATTGTAGAATTGTGGTTAATCTAATGGGGTGGACGGAACAATACCGGACCTACCCAAACATCTATTTATAATCTATAAATTTAGAGACCAAGTAGTCTCTCATTGCGCCTTCAAAAGCCAAGTATCCTTTTACGCTGCCACGTCAGCAAAATCCACAAATGACACTATTTTATGTTATACCTAAATGGCCAATCGCCTAAACCTATTTATTACATACAAAACCCTTTATCTTTTCATTGTAAATGCCGTTATAAAACTCATAATTTATAATTATTCAAGCAATAAATAAAATAAATATCGACCGTTACAAATATTGGTTTTAAAACCAAATTAAGCACAAAATTAAAACTGACAAACCTCTTTCATTCCTTTGTTTGAAATCTTGTATCAACATTTTCATCTTTACGCCTATAAATTTTCATACATCTATTCTAAATTTGTGCACTATGCCTATGCCGCCACTAACGCCTCATTCTTATTCATGGTAAGTTCGCAACATCTTATTTTATCATTTTTAATATCTAATATAATTTAGTGTTGGTTGCATTAGTTTTAACACTTTTATTCTTCTCCGGCTAATATTAAATTGAATTTTATTAAATTAATATTAGCAAATCTTAATATATATTTATCAAAAGAGTTCATCTCATTCGTTATCTACCAAAGACTTATTATTACTTTTTTTCTAACTTTCATAAAAAAAATCTAATTAATTATAGATAAAACCATACATAATTTTTATTGATCACCAAAAAAATAAAATAAAATTTATATCAATGATGCATGCCTCTTTTTAATCTCAAAGATCCTCTCCTTTTATTCTTTTTTTTTTCTAAGGGTTTTTTTTTTGTTATCATATATGGTGAACAAACAAATGAAGAAATGGAGAACAACCACTTCACAGCTGAGGAACTAAGAAGTAAGAAGGATGCGTTTTTTTTCTTTTACAAACTAATAGTGATGTTCATGATACGAGAATGTTATTACTATACATTTTCTAAAGGAGATAGAACATAAATAATGTGTTTAAAGATATATAAGGAAATTGTGTCTAAAACTAAGACGCATCAATTTATTTATAATATATAAATTTAGAGATTAAGGTAGTCTTTCATTAAATTTTCAAATGTTAAACATTCTATTATAGTGTCATGTAAGCAAAATTTACAAATAACATATTTTTTACAAATTCTATTTATTCTCAACCTCTTTGTAAATGTCATTACAAAATAAATACAATTCATAATTATGACATATAATTTTAACAATTAGCAATAAGTTTCAGTAGCTTCAAGGATGAAATGAAAGATATTTTATAAAAAAATTATAATAATATTAACACAATAGATGTTAAATTAATACAATTAAAATATAATTAACTCAAAAAATAAAATAAATTAGGCATTTTAAAAAATATATATTTTAATAAATAATAATATATTACAACGTGCGGATTTAAGTCTAGTTTGATTATAATGGGGACAAAATGCATACAAGCATCAACATGTCTTGAGAATTAAGTAATCAAAACATGAAGTTAACAAAAGTTGCAATAACTACTCTTGCCTATTACATGATTTTGAGAACAAGAGAAGAGAAAAATTAGTGTTTTGTATTATACTCGATGATAAAATAAATATAAAATAAAACAATTTATAAAAAATCTAATTTACCTTATTTTTTCTTTCCATAAAATTTAGGAAGAAAAATTAAGACGTAAAATGTGTAATTATAAAAAATTGATAGAGATTATAAAATATAAATTAGCACATTACTATTTTATATGGAGGAGGTAAAGAGATCTACAAAAAGTGTGTCGAAAACTCATTCCTCTCCCTAAAAATTCGTTCCAATCATGGTGGCAGAATAGATTCTGGAGAGCACTACACAAAACAAACAAGGGGAATCAAGAAAAACAGCCATAATTAAGAATGCTTAATACATAAAGCGATAGGTGATGTTCCAAGACGCCAAGCACCAAGTAGCCTTCAGCTGATTTCTGAAGATCAAACCGAAGCACTATTAACCAATCACTTACTACCTTTCATTGACACACCCAAAGTCAAGGGAAGCTCTTTGATGAACCTGAGAAGTGAAAGTGATTCATACTTTGAAATGGAGGGAATACAAAATAGTTGTCATTACAATTCTTGACTGAGACTGACCTCTTTATAAAACTCCAGAGTGGATTTGTGTTGGTTCTTAATCTGTTTCTCTCTCTGTTGAATATCAAATTCACAAGGCAATGGGATTCTCATTAAGCTCTTCCTCTTCAACTTTCTGTGTGTATACTGGATAGGATATTAGACTATTACTCTTGGAATATGTTATCTTAACACTAAACAGAGAAAAAGCTTTGATAGGATATGATAATTTCATCACGAAACTTTGGATCCATGTATTAAAAAATCTAATATATTCTAGAGTTTGAAACTCCTACAATGGCAAAAGAACTTGACCGGGAATGATAAAGCACAAAACACTAATCAAGGTGGATTATCGAAGCATTTTTTTCTGTTTTTACATACTCAATACTTCCAGAAATGAGAATTCAACCTAAAGCCACAATGGAAGTGATATACCTGCGGCTTGCAAAGGCATAAACCGACAAAATATAATAAAGAAATTGTGATAACATAGAGAAGAAAGGCAGAGAGTATGCACCTCAACTATTCTTGCTAACCATGCATTCAAGTGCCTTGTCATGGAATAGTAACAATCAAATTAAGACCAAATGAGGACTTATGCAATCTTGTAAGCACACAAGAACAGATCAAGTTTTGATATGTTTGCCTGCCTGGCAAGCCTCTCGAATCTCAATGGTATCACTATCAGATTCTTCTGAAATACCTATACTCTCCATTAGAATCAGGGATCCCTCTTAGCTTGCAGTTGCGGAGGTCTATAAATAATTTGTTTTCAGACGATCTTACTTTTGCTCCGTGACAGGAACCTCTGGAGTATGAAGAGCTGCAGCATTAATGATATCAGGCAACTTAAGAAGATTTATACAGCCTTGCACATTTAAGAACTTAAGCTTTTTAAGAGTCCCAATAGAATGATGAACAATGTATAAACTTGTACATTCTCCAAGATCAAGGTGCTCAAGATTGGGCAGTCCTGTAAAATCTGGTGTTTCCATAAGATACGTGCAACTATAGAGATCAAGAACCCTCAAAGAACTTAATTTGCATTCATGATCAAGATCGAGGATGTCCAAATTACAACAGTTACGGAAACTCAAGTAAGCAAGTTCTTCAAGAAATCCGATGGATGGATGGACTCGCAGTAGGTTTTCGCATCCTGTGAAATCTAGCTGCTTAAGGTTTGGGCTCCCTCCAAAATCTGGCGTCTCCATGAGCTCTTTTGAGTAACTCAAATCTACCCTTTCCAACTTTGGGAAGTTCTGTGAATACAAACATAATTAGCTAATAGCTACCAACATGTCATTTTGTTATACTAAATCTCTCATCTTTGTTCTTTGATACCAAATTACCAACCAGAAAAATAACTAGTATTATCAAATGTAAAATATTAAATTTGGTGTAGAATCCAAAAAGATATTAAAACACTTTCAAATTATACAATTAGAAAATAATCTGTTAAAAAAATATTTTTTGAGTCAACAATGATTCAGCTCGAGATTTTTAGGTCTTAATGATGCCATAATGCCTGTATCATAATTGATATCCATATTTAACATCATTTGTATTTTAGTCCACTTTAACAATTTTATCCATAATTTTCTTAGATAATCTCTACCTCTTTCAAGTTGTAAACCTACTCTCCATTTGATAAACTCTCCTAATTGAAGTCTTTATATAATCATCTCGCGTATGATTTTACAATCTGTATAACAATTGGCACTACTCCAAGTTCACAACTCTCAGAGTAAAGTACTTATTAATAATCCCAAATGGCTTAAGGTGGTCTCTTTTCTATCTCAAGATCATCATCTCTAACGTATTGAGCTAATTTTCATCTTAGTTTTTTGACTGTCTAATATTCGATCCTATAAGTTATTGCTTGCTTAATAGTTATACAGTAAAAACTATCTTCAAATTTTATTCGTAACATTGAACAAAAATTGTGCTAAAAGGTCAACAGTAAAGTAGTTTTTCTTTTGGGTTTTCATTTAAACGGTGATATTATATGTATAATTTTTTTTTGCCAATTAAGTCCAACAAAATTAGTCTAACTTCAGTAAAACTCTTTTTTTTTTTTTTACTGAAAATATTTAACATATATGCAATAATTTTATAACAAAGAAAACATATATGCAATTTAATTAAAGTTAGTTGAAGAAAATGCTTATATGTTGCTCTATCTTTCGAAGAGTTTGTAAGAGAATGGCTTGTTAGCACTAAGATTTTCAGGACTTAAATCGGATCTAGCATTTCTCCGATCTGAATGTTGTCAGGTTTTGGCTATATATATATATTGTATTAGAACAGGCTGGTTTAGATTTTCAAGTAAATTTTATAGTAAATTTTATTCAACTTTTTTGTTTAGAAATATCTTATGACATCATGCATATAATAAAAACGATTAAAATTTTTCAAATAATATATTCTAAAGTATTTCTTTTTTTTCTTACTCTATCTCTAAAATTTAAATAATGTAAGATGCACATCAACTATCAATATGAAATATATATTAAAAAAAATATAAATTATATATATTTATAAATACAAAAAATATGAAGTAATTGATTTTTCTAGGCAAAAAATATTTTTGTTAAAAGTTTTTAGGCCTCTTATAAAAAGATAATTGGGATGATTATTCTTTCCACTGTTTCTTTAGTTAAAGGGGGAAAAAAAGGAAAACAGAAGATGAGGAAAAATGTTAAACTACCTTGCAGCCTTTCCATAGGCGTTGGATGCGGCTGTTAGGCAAATTCAATTGAACAAGACGGTTATACGGGTTCAAATGAAGGCAAAGAAGAGAAAGGATATCCATGCCACAAAAGATACCGTAATCTGTGGGGAAGAAAAGGTAGAATTCCCGAAAAGTGCTGATCACATAATAATATCAGCAGTTCAAGATTTGTCAATTTTGAGAATCCCTCAACGTTCAAATACTCGTGTTTGGAGGTGGAGGTATCCTCATATAGAACTATAGCTTTAACGTCGCTTCCCTTCTGAAAAAACGAGCATAAATGGACGTACTTGAATTAATAGGACTTCTTTTCGACAACCAAAATAAAAAACGTAACAAATAAATGTAATTTTGAAAGTATTTCTTTCTCTTGCAGATTGGAATCCTTACCGTTGTTGCATTCAAGACAATGCTAAAATCCTCACTAAGCCACAATCTACTACGCCATACTGGATGTTGTAGATTTTCTTCTCGGACAATTTTCTTTCCCAAATATTGCAAGAGATTGTGCATATGAATTTGCTCATTTTGGATAGTGATGAGTGATTTGTCTAACAAAGCTCGAATCCCAATTTCAGCAAAAAATCCACAAGAATTTAAAACTTGGATTACATAATCCCTCCTCTTTCCATGAAAGAAACAAGCAACGTGCAAAAAGATTTCTTTCTCCTCTTTGTCTAAGCTGTCAAAACTTGTTTGAAGAGATCCCAAAATTGCAAAATATGGCTTGCTTGCCAAGGTATATTGCCAGAAGGTTACATCAGCGTTTTGCAAAACAGAAGCCAGTACTTTGATTGCCAACGGAAGACCATGAGCATATTCTAGTACTTCAGGAATCAACTCAATACAGCCCACAGCGGAAATAGCACAACAAGCACTTAGGAACAGTTCACGAGCTTCATCTTTATTCAATAGTGGAATCTCGTAAATTACATCTACTCCATATGCATCCAAAATTTGCCTGTTCCTAGTGGTTATGATAATCCTACTTCCCATCCCAAGCATTATAGGATTTATAGCTAATTCCTTCAAGTGCATTAGCTCATCAACATTGTCGAAGACAACAAGGATTCGTTTCCCAGATAGCCTCTTCCTTAACAAACCAGATATTTCAAAATGACTGTACACATCTGAAACTTCTTCGTTTAATGTTTGACGGAGGATTTCTTTCTGCACAGCAATAGCACCACCAACTCTGTAAACCTGGCTTACCTCCTCAATTAAACAAGAACCCTCAAATTGCTTAAAGATTCTCTCATACAAAGCTAAAGCACGAGTTGTCTTTCCAGATCCAATCATGCCCCAAATTCCAAGAACTAAAACACAGTCATCCTCTAATTTCAGAAGCTTCTCTAGCATGTCTAAACTGAATTGTATTCCAACTTTATTATGGTTACTAGGCCTAGCGAATTTATTGCATAATCGTTCCACTGTCTTAATGATATTTCCAATCCCTTGAATACCTGGCCTGAAAGGAAAAGATTAGTGGAATGATTAGTGGTATGAATAGGAGTACAGATTGTGTTAAATATGGTTTAAACTTTAAATACTTACTCATCCTTTAGAACCACACCACTATAATTGGCAATACGCATCAAAGCTACCCTCCACCTTTGAACTATGACAGGATTTTGTTTGAATGCCTCCGTATGCCAAACGAAGGGTCTCTCGAAAGGGCCCGTTTGTCGTTGAACATCGCTGGGATCCACATCAAAGAAAACTGGGATGATAGATTGTACTGGTTCCCGGTGATACTCGACT
The DNA here is from genome assembly GCA_036250425.1 of Stylosanthes scabra. Lineage (NCBI taxonomy): Eukaryota > Viridiplantae > Streptophyta > Magnoliopsida > Fabales > Fabaceae > Stylosanthes > Stylosanthes scabra. The sequence goes on along the minus strand of JASCZI010211452.1, from coordinate 370,425 downwards.
ATGGTAGCCATTTCATCCAAAGACCATGTTGAGTCAGCATAATCTCTTGTGAAGACAACAATAAGAATCAGCGAATCTTTAATTGCTTGGAGGACCTGCGACGGATGTGTCTGAATGTCCATGTCAGGATTGAAGGTGGAAAATCCATTCTTGCTGTTGCTGAGATAATGGTAAAGATAGTAAATAAATGGGGAGTGAGTGTGAGTGGGACTTAGAAACACGTCATATTTCTTGACATGCTGCATTGATGGCCTTTTTTGAGTGGATTCTGGATTTTTATAAGTAGATCTTTTCCTTTGGAATTTATCAATCAGTATGTCCGAAACTTTCGCAACAATTCTTTCAATCTGTTCACCTTTTGCCCTGCAAGAGGAGAGGAACAGAAACAACCTGTCATACCGAAACAGTAATAGGATCATGATCCCATCAAAGAGAAAACAATTTAGTTTATATACATACTCATATATGAAAACAAGATCACTCAAATCGGCCAAATACGACATAGCATGCCTCCTTTTGGAGATCATGTCAGGCTCTTCTTTGAAGCTCTTCTGATGCGAATCCAAGTCATTGCTGTAATCCTTTATTAGAAAAGAAACCTCATATGGTTTCATATTGTAGTATACTGGGACAACTCTCTGCTTCATCTCTTTGTGAGAATCAACTATAGCAACCAGTTGGTCCAAACACCAAGTTGACCTAGCATAACCTCTTGAGAAGACAACCATAGAAATCCGTGAATCTTTAATTGCTCGCAGGAGCTGTGATGAGACGATTTTTCTTCTCTCTAAATCCACCTCGTCTCTGAAGGCCGAAATACCTTCTTCCGAGAGACGATGGTAAAGATAATCAACAAAACTTAAGCGGGTGTCATCACTGAAACTCAGATACACATCATATTTATAACCCTGCTGACAAGACGAACTCCCCTCGGTCATAATTGACATTGACTTCGAAGGAGGATGATCCCAAGCTGAATCTTCCTGGTTCAGCCAGCTGTCTTCCTCACCCAACGGCTCATCTTGGATGTTGTCGGAGTCTGAATCTTGGTAACCCAGTAGAGACCGGAACTTTCTGCTGAGTACGGGTTTCCAACGGAGTAACATGCCTAATACGACTGAACCGAAAAAGATACCTGATATGAAAAGGCACACCGTCCATGACCAGCTCGCATAAGCAGATGTTAATGTTGCCCTCTCAACTGGGTTCATTTTCACAATTTCTTTCAACACACTTTGCAGCTATCCTCGCCTCAAAATTCACGTAAATCAACTCAATTGATGCTCTCACACTGCAAATACAAACACACAGATAAGGAGCTTAATTAACACTTAAAGTTCTGTTGCCACCATTTTTTTTTTTTCATTTATATATAAGAATTTAATTTTCATCACCTTGTATAGCAATTTAATTCATTCACACTAATTTTATCGGAACTGAACGGACATGATGTTCACAATTTTTTGTCTCTGATTAGATACATCTGCTGATCTGCAGAACAGAAAAAAATTTTAAACAATGCTGATTCATGTTGTCTAACTTGAATGATAGTTACCACGTTATTCTCCAATTTAGCAAGAATTAAATATAAATGAAGTCAAAGGCTAATTTATTGTAATTTTTTAAAGGTTAAATTAATCTGTTAGTCTCACAATTAAGAAGTAATGCAAAAGTGAACCAGTTCCTCATCACCTTCAATGTCTTCTCTTTTTTTTTTTTCTTTTATAGAAGGGGACATCAAGATTCCGTAGAGCCTACTCAGGTAGCTAGTCAGCGGAGATGGACTGAAACCTGGAGCAACCATGAGGAAATCGCTCGCAAACCCAGCTCCCACCAAAGGCATCACGAAGAGAGATCAGCAGAGAACACAACAAACACCATCATCATAACACCATTGATACCAAGATGTTGATTTGATGTTTTTCATTGGATTTGTATTTAATTTTACAGATTGATTCTTTTGTTTTCTTGTTGAATGACTAGTTGTTTTAATCAAGTTTGAGCTTATACTGTACTTTTGATATTATATTTGGGGAAAATATATTAAGAAGATTTGAAACAATAAAAAATGTTATTTATTATTTGCTTTAAAAGATGATGTATATGATATTTTATTATTTTTACTCTTGTGCTCCGCTCTTGATTTTTTTTTTTAATGAATATGAGAGAAGAATGAGAGTATGACAGCACAGTAAATAAGATGAGAGAGATGAAGTTCAGTCATCTTACTTGTGTATAAACGTTGAAGACAGGATATTATGGTCACTTCATAGCTTATTAACTTTTTTTTTAACCGTTATTATGGACAATGATTAAATTACAAATTTTAATATAATTATAGAGATCTAATTTAAAAAAAAATATAGGAATTTAATTAAAAATTTTATCAAACTATAAGGACATATAGATTAATTTAACTTTTTTAAATCTAAGAAATCATCGTGAGTATATAACTTGGGTAAGATAGAAACTTCAGCTTCATTTTTAGAATATAAACTCAAATTAGTTTCCAAAAAATTTTGAAATGGACATTTTTGTTAGTCGATAAGCAAGGATACTCAAGAGGGGGTGAATTGAGTATCTATACAACAATGATAAATTTTCACGGAAACGTAAATTACTTTGAATATAAATAACTCAAATGCATGTACTAGTATTTTTCCAAGGACTTAAACCACTTTTTAAGTACTTATAAGGAGCTTTTACTTTTCAGAGCACTTGTATAAATATAAATAACAATATAGTAAAAGATGAGAGATAGAAATACGATACACAATATTTATAGTGGTTCGGCACAATCCTTGCCTATGTCATTCTTTCTCAATCGTAATTGAAAAGTTCCACTAACACCAAGTTTCAAGGTGCTTGATAAATCGTTTACAATCTTGAGCCTTAGATTCTAACACCTCACGATCTTACAATAAACCACTCCACTCGAAGTAATCCCAACTTCAAGAATTTCCTTGAGTGTTTATCTAATTGATTATAGTGTTTATATCTCTTAACTCAAATGATAAAAGAACCAATCTTTTATCTTACAAAAGAAGTAAACCAAACTTGGTTGCTCTAAAAGAAGAGTTGATGATTACAAAATAAGCTCTATGAACCAAATGTGTTTATCTCTCAATTTTGTGCATAAATCACTTTGAAAAAGATATGAAATTGAAGTATATTAACAAGAATACTTAGAATTGATGTTGTGTATGAAATAAGGCTCAAAACTATTAATTATAGACTTCCCAAACCTTAGAGACGTTGGGGAGTAAGTGGAGAGAAGTCATTTTGTCAAAACTAGCCGTTTGGAGCATTTTAAACGTGTGAGGATCGATCCTTATAGGTGGGGATCGATCCTCATGTGACTGTTGAGCAAAAATTTGAATTTTTGGCTCTGGGGATCGATCCTCACACCCTGGGAATCGATCCTCACCACGTTTTTGCCTGAGGATCGATACTCCTCACAGCCTAAAATGGCCCAAAAACATGTTATTTCTTCAAGAATTGATTCTAAACTTGTTATAATCAAATCCTAAGGTCACATATCATTGAAATAAAGTTTCTAAACATGTTTGGCTAGCTTGAATATTTTAAAATTATTATGAAACATATTTGATTTGAAAAACACTTTGTAAAACGTTTATTAAAACATTTTCAAGTGTGTGTGAGAGAGATAATAAGTTTGATTCTTGACAAGAAGTTTACCTCTAAGTCCTAAGATACTAAAACGTCTTCAACCTTGCGAACTTGTTTTCTGGTCTTCCTTTCCTTGCTTTCAACGCTTATCCTCAACTTCAATGTTTGTAATAACATGGTTAACAATTTATACATATAATAACATGGTTAACAATTTTAGTCCTTAACAAAAATTAATTATCAGATTAGTCCCCGACGTTAATAGACGTCAGACATTTTAATCCTTAACAAAATTAATTATTAGATTAGTTTCCAACATTAATGAACATTAGACACTTTAGTCCTTTTTTCATCTTCTCTGTCAACCCCTAACAGTCCGATTCGACGTGGTACGTGAAAATACTTGGTCCCTCTAAAACTTAGCCTAATGTGTGACTATGCAGCTTCACGTATCACGTTGAATCGGATCGTTAATAGTTGACGAAGAAGATAAAGGAAGGACTAAAGTGCTTAACATTTACTAATCTGATAATTAATTTTGTTAGGGATCAAAGTGTCTGACATTTACGAACATTAGGGATTAATCTGGTAATTAACTTTTTTCAAGATCAAAACATCTATTTTAGAATTCTTTGAGGACTAATTTGGGTATATATTATATTTTTTATTTTGGTTTACAATGACAGATTCATTTAATAAGGGGCGGCCAGAAAGCAAATAATTGATTTAAAAACAACAACAATACTAGGTAACCAATAAAAAATCATTCAATATCAGTCAATAATTTATATTTGATGTTCTATTTCTTTAGGTTTTGGATGTTTTGTTCATGGATTTCGGATGTTTCATTTTTTTTGCTGTTTTATGTTTCAGATGTTCTATTTTTTTTATATGTACGTTCTATAAACAATAATTTTAGATATTCTATTTTTTTTTTTTCTGCCAATTGGTTACTTTTACCTAAAAACAATTTAGAAGGGGTCGTCCAATTTTATTATAAAATATACTCTCCCCCACGCTGAACGCATCACCCACCTTAAAAAAAAAAAAGTCACTGACCTTTTAGCCCGGTGAGCGTTCCTCTCCCTTAAGTGGACCAAATTGCACTCATCTCCAATCAATGTTCATCATACTCATACTCTGTAGATTAGTAGAGAAGATGAGCTCAAAATATTCAAGTGACATGTCGTCAGATTTGTTTAGTTGGTTATGATTAGTTATCGCATTCATAGCAGGTATGAGTTTGAGTCCATCAATATCAGGCTGGTTACCCACTTGGAAATCCTCACTGGAAAGCAAGTTTTGGACTCTGATGTATCAGTTGGGCCATCGAGATGGAGCTTCTACCTCTCCTTCCTTGGATTCTGACTACGTCCAAGATGACCAACAAGTTATAACTTCTACCACTCCTCTGGATTCAAACGTGAGCCAAGGCAGCACCCTGAGCAACGACGATGATTCATCTTCCTATCATTATGTGGATTCAAACTACCGGTGATATTATAGGGTGAGTTTGGTAAAACTTTTAGGGTAAAACTTTTGGTGAATTCTAAAATTTTTATTTTTCGAAAATAGCTTATAAAAATTAGTTTTTTAACAATTGTAGCACGTGTGTTTGGTAAAATTAAATAAAAATAGTCTTTTAGTAAGCACAAGCAATATTAATTGTGTTTGGTAAAATAACTTTAAAAATTTAAAATGACTATAATAGATATAAATGTAATAATGAATTTAGATATTTATTAATAAATAAAGTTATATTAAATTTTATCTTTGAAAAGCTTCTCTTTAGGTGCTTTTAAAAGCTTCTATTTAGATATTTTCAAAAGCATTTCTATCCTTTAAAAGCCGCAAGCATAAACACCTTCCGAAAAACTTTACCAAATATATTATAAGTATTAGGGTTTTGCATCAACGAAGAATATAGGGCTGCTGCAAACAACAGGCAAACCTAATTTCAATTGAGATGGGGTAATGTTGATAATTGCTAAATTAAATGAGGGTATGAATGGAAGGAAAATCATTAGATTTCAGTCTCACTCTCTAGTTTACCAATACTTTCTAACTGAAGGTATTAAAAATACTGAAATTTTAGAAAGTAGGACTGAAATTTACCTATTCAAAAAAATATAATATTGAGTCTTAGTCTCCCAGTCTTATAAATCAAACGCTACCTAAATGTCTCGTAGACTATTGTAGCCAATAAAGAATTTAGATAGATGTCGGTGAAAACTACTTATTGATTTCGTGATGAAATCATGATATATATAAGTAATGCTTGTGATTTGATCTCTTTATACATTGGAAAATTAAATGAAACACATAGTGATTCCTTTCTGTTTAATTTTTAAATTTTCAAACTCAGGTGATTCACCTTTCAATATTTTTCCATTTTAATATATATTTATATTCAATTTTAATACATTATCTCTTTATATTATTTTTCTTTTGTTTTCTTTCCATATCAACAGGGAAGAATTCGTGGATTTCAGTAAGCAGGTCTTTAGATACGATGTATTCCTAAGCTTCCGTGGTCCTGACGTCCGAAAAACTTTCGTTGGTCATCTTTTCGAACGTCTGGAAAGAAGTGGCATTTACACATTCAAGGATGATAGAAGGCTCGAGAAAGGAAAACACCTTAAAGCCCAGCTACCGGATGCAATTGGAGATTCACGGCTTGCTATTGTTGTCTTCTCTAGGACATACCCGACCTCAACGTGGTGTCTCGATGAAATGTCCGCCATAGCTGATCTCCACCGACAAAAGAAACAAATTGTTGTCCCAGTTTTCTATGACGTTACTTCTTCTGATGTTGGAAGACAAGCGGGCCCGTACAAAGACCACTTCAATTCAGAGCCATTGAGTAGTATTCCCACAGAAAGGGTTACTCGATGGAAAGCTGATATGAAGTATTTGGCCAAAGTGTGTGGGTTCCCTATAGTAGACTCAAATAAGTAAGTACATAAAATGCTCTATCCAAATTCTCTTTATTTGTTTCATGGTCATTTTTGGTAAGGCAAACTCTATAATTTTGTTTTATTTCATGCTCCTTTCTTTCAGACCAGAGACTAAACAGCTGGATGAGATCGTTGGTTTTGTGGCAAAGGAATTGAATCATAAATTCTCCTTAATTACCAGTGATCTAATTGGGATACAACCCCGAGTAGCAGAGCTCGAACAACGGCTCAAGTTGACATCAAAGGATGTTGCTTTTCAAATTCTTGAAATTTGGGGCATGAGCGGGATAGGAAAGACAGTTCTTGCCAAGATCCTGTTCGACAGAATCTCTTATCAATTTGATGCTTGCTGTTTTATCCAGGACGTAAACCATATTCATAAAAGTCATGCCAATGCGAGCCAGACTGCTACTACAATGGTTCAAAAACGAATTATTCATCAAATGTTTGAGGAAAAAGTAGAGTCTGACAATCCTATCAAATTTGCCACGATACTACAAAACGGACTATGTAACCCAAATCTTCCTAAAAGGGCTCTTATAGTTCTTGATAATGTTGGCAATCCAAAGCAATGGGATGATTTGGGTATAGATCCTAGCTTACTTGGGGCGGGAAGCAGATTTGTCATAACTACTAGATTTGAGCATATTCTCAATGTGAATGCAGCTTATGAAATTCACGAGGTTCAACTATTGAATGATGATGAAGCTCTTGAACTTTTTCAAAGAACAGCCTTCAGAATTGATTGTCATAGCCCCGCTATCGGTAACGTATCTCGTAAGATAATAGAATATTCTCAATGTCTTCCTTCGGCAATTGTAAAGCTGGGTTATCACTTCAATCAAATTGCCCAAGAGCTTTGGGAAAGATGTCTGCAGAGATGGATAGATTATCCGGAAGAAAATTATATGAACTCTCTGCAGGAAAAAAGTTACGAAGTTCTGAATGAAGATGAGAAGATGATCTTTCTAGATATAGCTTGTTTCTTTGCGGGAAAAAGGAAGAAGTATGTGGAGCACATTCTAACGAGTAGAATATCAGATCCTTACCTCGCAATCCAAGAGATCCGGAAGAAATCACTCATAAAAATTAGGAACCAGGAAATTCATATGCATCCGATGTTACAAGATTTGGGCAAGAAAATTGTTCGGGGTGATAATAAAGACGAGCCAAAATTCTGGTCTAGATTGTGGGATGCGGAGGATTTTCAAGAAGTCTTGATGGATATGGTAACAACTAACAAGTCATCCCCGTGAAATTCCTTTTATGATTTTGTGTTTTCGTAATTTTATTTTTATTATACAAAAATTGTAACAGTTTAATAGTTTATTGATATTTTCAGGAAGGAAACAAAGTTAAAGCCATAGTTTTGCATGAAGATGTCTCGAAACACCTGAAGAATGACAAGGTATTAGTACAAATGAAGGATCTTCAGCTGTTTATATTAAATCAAGAGAGCTCCTCAAAATCAGAAGAAGGCACTTTTCGTTTCATTAAGTTATGCTATCTTTCATGGCATGGTTTCCCTTACACTTCTCTATCACTATGGCTATGGTCTAAACTTGTTGATTTGGATTTACCTAATAGCAGAATCCAAGAACTATGGCAAGGCAGCAAGGTAGTGAAATGTATGATTAATTATTGTTTTGTTTAATTACTCTGTTTCTACATTTTCAAACTTTAGAAAGCTCCTTCTCTCTGCTTCTCCTCTTTGGCATTCATCACCCTTTTTCTGCAACCTCTTCACGGCTCTAGATTTTAACACTATGGAGAATAGTCACTAACATGACATTACCATCCAAAGTTTCTGTCTTACGATTTTTTTTATCAACATTTGAGATTTATTGAATATTCATAGTTAAAAAAAGAAGAAGAAAAGATTTAGTTGTTTACTTGTTTCGAAGTCTATAATTTTACTGAATTTCCAGCTAAAGTTCACAACTAAATCTAATGTTTTTACTCAATTCTTCCTTCACAGGCAATTCAAAATCTAAAAAGGATGAATCTGAGGAACTCAAGAAATCTTAGAGTGACTCCAAATCTTGTATGCGGCACAGTACTTGTGCGGCTGGATTTTACAGGATGCACAAACCTAACTGAAGTCGATGACTCAATTGGGCTTCTCAGTAAACTTGATTACTTGAGTTTCCGAGATTGTAGCCGTCTAGCCCGTCTTGATTTCGGCAAAAATTGCCAGTTAAGTTCTCTAAGAACTCTACTGCTCTCTGGCTGCACCAACCTCAAGCAAACACCAAATTTCATAGGACTTCCAAATCTTAGGTACCTTGATCTTGAGAGATGTACAAGTTTGTCTGAAGTGCATGAGTCTATTGGTGCTCTTGCAAGGCTTAAGTACTTGAGCCTGAGAGGCTGCATAAATCTTGTTCATGCACCTTGCATTGTTAATGGCTACTCATCCCTCCTAATTCTAGATTTGAGTGGTTGCATGATGATAACCAACCTTCCCGACAGCGTGCATTCCTCTTGTTTAGAATCTTTGATATTTCTGAGTCCTGACTTTCTTGAGCCAAGAACTCTTGATTTTGTTGGAGAATTGATGTTTTTCAAAGGGCTAAATCCTGAGAAACAGAACTTTAATTCTGTGTTCGATAGGAAGTTGGTTTGTTCTAAGCTAACATATTTAGACTTGGCACACTGTCATGAGCCTACAAGATTCCCCAGGTTTCATTTCATGGTCTTCATCAGAGGAAAGGTACTTTGGAACAAAAATGACACTTGATTAAAGAGGTACAATAGAATCTGATGAAGGAGGCCAAGGCAGAAGGAAATAACATTTGGTCTGTGGACTCGCACCTCTGAGGTAATTATCCTTCTTTAACTACTTGTAACGATTATTGCTATCTCTCCAATAAGAGAATTCCTCGCGAAACATTCTCATCCTATGTCATCTTTAATTTTAGTTAAATAATTTATTTTTAAATAATATTAAAATTTAAAATTTTAACATATTCACTAAAAAAAGGCAAATAGTTATTTGTTGTTAGTAAGTATTTCATACACATTAAAGTGGTGTTATTTGTATAACTAAGTAAGTCAAATAGACTTCGATTAAATTTATAGGGTTGTTATTGGCTAAAAGATAAAGGGAACGCTGTTTGGGGTAATGACATGTGCTTTGATTTTGAAGGCATAATCCATAATGCCTCTTTTGGGTTCTTACTTCTTAGTATTGTATTTGTTTGACTATAAAGGAATGTTCGTGACTTTATCTCCTTACCCACTGGGGAGTTTAATCATATCTTTGATTTGTCTGAAAATTTCCAATTCAATTTATAATTTTTAAAAAAAATAATAACAGATAAATAGACATGACAAATTCGTTATAATCTAATTCAAGTGATGGGAGACAATAGTAATGAAAAATGTCTGAAAAATAATAAAATTCATTATAAAGGACTTTATATGTTTGACGGCTATTTTAATCAAGTACCCTTATTTTGAAAACTTATTCTTTAAATACATGTTTTCAAACAATTGACGCAGCTATCCTCGTTTGGTCACGGTGGCACTTGATTTTTTTTTTACTTGCCGACTTGGAGTCGTCTTTGCGTTTAGCTGAATCTACGTAGAGGCGTGGAAGCGACTAGCGCCCCCTATGAGATGACGGCATTAGCAAACGCGCATTCAGGGTGGAAACGACTTTGCGAAAGGCACCTCTTTGTTGAAAAATGTTAAATACTTCAGACGAGGACAATTATGTCAATTGTTTGAAAACAGAGGTATTTGAGGAATAAGTTTCCAAAACGAGGGTATTTTAGTAAAATAATTGGAAGGGATAATTGGGCTTTTTACTGGCTAAAACGATTCATTGAGGTGCGAAATTATCTGCCATGCCTAAATTTCTCCTTTCTTTCATACGAAATCTTTTGGTGAGAGATCTCACGGATGTATCTTTTGTGTGTTTCCTCTGGTACCAACCAGCAACCTTGTCATTTCAGGTGTGGCTTTGACATTGTTATCCCTGGGAAATGTCCACCTTGGCACTTCAATAACCAATTTAAGGGTGAATCAACAATAAGGATAGTGGACTCGGATGTTGATGACAATTGGATAGGCTTTGCCTTTTTTTTAGCATTTTGTTTAACCAGTCATGCAGTAGATTCTGGTTTTCCATATGACACAACATTGCCAAGTCCATTATATCTTTCCTTTGAAACTGAACATGCAGAAGAAACCCTCTGTATGTCATGCCATTTAGACCGCGTCAAGTGCAGCACTCGCTACCCAGCTCGACAGGCAAGAAGAGTACATGTCTGGATTATCTATATCTCTCGGCCACACTGCCATTTTATGAAAACAGGGGCCAATATCTCATTTAAAGCTAGCCCAAACGACATTGACATCAAGAATTGGGGGCTGCGCATGTTATTCTATTAATATGAAGAGGCCTCTCTTACAGTCACTTATTCTTTGTCTCTGCTACTCTCCAAGCCCATATGAAGATTGAAGAAGCAAAACAGGGGGAAAATGAAAAATTCCATTGTATTGTTGTTGTACATTTCGTTTGTCATTCTTCATGTCTCTGTTAGGATTGCGGCTAAGCCTCACTAGCTCTTGTCATGTGAGAAAACCTTTAATGAAAAATGTGCTCAGAACTTGGGATCTCGTTATTCCACATTCTTCTGATTGTGAAATTACCCATTTATATTGAACTGTATCACAGTGCAACCATGGCTGATCATGACTCTCCTCATATTCATTGTGCTAGTTCTGTATAACGATGGTTGGATCAAATGCCGAGCAAGATTAATGTCATTTTTCCATTCCTTAATTACTTTGTTTTCGATATTTCATATTTAGTGGAAGTTGCTAAATTTCAAGAGAAGCTATACCTGCAAAAGTGATTTCTTTGGTGTGATTTTTGTATAAAATATTTGCTCCTCTCATTTTTTTACACAAAATTTGTACTCTTAATTTAATAAAAAATATTGAATTGTTATTTCTTGTTCTTTGTTTGTTAATTAAGCATTTTGTAATATTGTCTTTAAATCCATTTTAATTTCAAATTTTCAATAATTGTACATTGAGTTAAAGTGATACTCCTATTTTATATTAATTATCTCTAAATAAAAAAATCATATTAACATTAGAAAATTACATAAATTGAAACAATTATAATTATTTTCATTAAAGAAATTAGTTAATATGATTAATAAATTTGTGATAAAAATTAAAAGAAACTAAATCACGTTATTTTAGGATAATCAATTTTGATACAAAATTATCAAACATAAATCACGTTAAGGTTCAAAAATCAAGTTGGTGCAAACTAAAATTTAGAAAGGGAAATCCAAACGCACACTAATACTACTTGAGTGTTGATGAATAAGTGATTAAGTGCTAATAAAAGTAACAGAAGAAACGGGACAGTCATTGCGTGTAGAAAGATGGTTGACACTTGTTGTGAGTCAACAAGTATGGGTTTCCAATTCGATTTGGAGCTGACAAAATTTGCAATCTGCAAAGGAGTAAAGAATGGGTTCATAAGATCCAAGAGAGAAGGCGCGGGTTTGAAGACCCAAGTTTAAGGCTCTACTTTGTTGCTTGCAGTTCCACTCATCAGCCAACGCATCCCAACAGTTGCAGGCGGGTACACAAGCATGATGTGTTTCTGAGTTTCAGAGGCACTTACACCCGCAACAATTTCACCGATCATCTCTATCATAATCTCATCAGGAAAGGCATTTTCGCCTTCAAGGACAACGAGAGCCTTCAGTAAGGGGAATCTATATCAGAGATTCCCGCGTTTCTATCATTTTCTATCATTGCCAATTCCGCTTCCAATAAGTTTTGAGGCATTGCATGAAAAAAGAAGACAGAAATATTTTTGCGCATTGCTTGCTTTTTCAGGGGGGAGAGGGAAGAGTATGTAAAGCGAATTCTAGACGTTTGTGGACTCCACCCTCACATTGGAATTCCAGTTCTCGAGGAGAGATCACTCGTAGCCATTAAGAACCAAGAGATTCATATGCATGACATGTTACAAGAATTGGGGAAGAAACTTGTTCGAGAAAAATATCCTGAAGAGCCAGCGTTGTGGAGCAGATTATGGCTTTGTGGTGATTTTGAAAGTGCTTTGATGTCAGCTGAGATGGTAATCTTCTCAAACTAAATGTTGTGATTTTTCTAATTTCCATTAAAGCATTTATATAAAAAAGTATTTATATATTTGTCATATCTAAATAACTAACTAACTATTTTTAATTCTAATAAAAGTACTTCTATAAGTATATTTAATCATAAAACACTTTTCTCATGTTTCTGCTTTTTTTTTTTTTTCATAATCCTTTCATTAGTATCTTTTCACGGAACAAACAATGTTAAAGCCACTCTTAGATCAGATCAAGGATATGCCCGAGTCCAGGCAATTGAGAATTGAAGGATGATTAACAGTAATTTTAGATGTACAGGTGAAATCCGACCAAGTTATTTATTCGGTGTCAAATAGAATATTATTGCATTAAATATATTTCGATGCTCTTTTTTTATTATTTGATATTAAAATGTTCTTCTATTTAATATAAAAATAAATGACTTAATTGAAATTGATTGGTTAAAATAAATATATAAATAGCATTACTGAATTATTAAAATTGGCTTATGTTATAATGTGTTTTTTTTTTTTTTTGTGAAATGTCATAATGTGATTACAAATAATAAACAGCCTCTAGTTGAGATTACTTTGTTGTTGGTTCAACTATTTTATTTTTGGTCTAAGCTATGTTCACTGTCAATCAATGTCCACACGTTAGACTCGACCATTTCTAATGCGTACAACAAGGAAACCCTTCAATGCAGCAAGTCAGAGCTTCATTATCAATGCAAGAATGTCAATTTGTCAAGCTGATCCTTAACAAAAAAAAAATTTCTATCATATTTAATCCCGCGCATGAGGTAATGCATTACTAGTTTATTTTGAGAGGATTAATTTTATGATATAACATTAGATAAGAAATTAAACTGCATAAACTGATTAATTATTTTTAATCAGTTGTTACATCATGTTACACCGTTGACTTTCTGGGTCAATCATTGTGTGTATAAGCATCGTTTACCTTCTTCACGAAACCTTTCTTCAATATTTTTTTCTTTAATTTCCTTTTATTTCAGAAACAGCTGGCCGCTTATTAATTAAAAACTCTGTTCACGGTGAGAGCCATTCCTGACTTGTTCCTGTGTGAATATCATCTTATATGTACGAGGATAGCCGTGAGCACAATCTGTTGGAAGTTCGAAAGAAAATGGAGCCAGTTGAGATCCCATCAGCTTATGCCGGTTGGTCATGGACAGTTTGCCTTTTCACCATAGGTGTCTTTCTTGGCACATTCATGCAAAACATGTTACTCTCTTTGAAATCCTCCTTGGGGGCCCTGTTTGGTTATTTCTCACCATTTTTCGAGCCGATGACGACTCCACCTCCACCTCCACCTCCACCTCCTCCTCCTCTTCCTCTTCCCACTGAGGAACCTTCAACATCCAAGAGCATTGAAAGGGGACCGTCATCATCGATGCGGGACGACTACAAATATGATGTGTTTCTAAGTTGTATAGGTACTGACTTCAGCAGAAATTTTACACGTGTTCTTAACCAATCTATGATTGGAAAAGGTATTTCTACCTTTAAGGTTGACAAGAAGCTTGATGAAGAAGAAGTAAATCCCATACCACCACAACATATCTTGCAAGCAATTAGAGATTCACGGATTTCTATTGTTGTATTCTCAAGCGATTATGCTCGGTCAACCTGGTGTTTGGAGGAAATGACTACCATCGTTGAATGCAATAAATACCGATTGAATCAAGTTGTTTTTCCGGTTTACTATGATCTGGAGCGCCATCATGTTCGACGGCACCTGACTGGGGCATACGAAGATGCCTTTATTTTGCATTCAAAGAAATTCAAACCCCAAAAGGTTGACCGGTGGAAGAAGGCTATGGATGAGTTGACCACCAATTTGAGGAGTGCTTGGTTCATCAAAAATAGGTGCGTACAAAAAAAAAATTAAAACTGTTCTTCTGTTTTTTAATCATGAGTAATCACGGGGCAAAAGATCATCAACGACTCAAAGCTTAATTAAGAAAAAATTGATTTAATTTCTTCAGTAGTAAACTACTTGTTATTATTGTTGACTTGTTGTTATCTCGTAGCTAGATTAGTGATTTTAATTTATTTTTGCACCTTTCTCTTGCAGTTCAGAGCTCGCGGATGGTGAAAGGCTCACTCAGAGAGTGTTGAACAGATTAGATTCTGAATTTCCAAGGTGTGATTGTGATGATGATTTGGTGGGAAAACAACTCCCCATGGATACCAAGGTGACGAAAGATAACCACTTAAGCACCGAGTATGATCACTATATGAATTCCATGGTTCCCAAAATCTCATATTCCCCTAAATCATCAGTCCACTCTAAATCCCGGTATATATATGTATTAAAATTTTTTTTTTTGCTTGAATTTATCTAGTCCAGTCGGTATATACTTTCATCTTATTAAGAAAAAAATAATCTAGTTTTGCTTTGTGTTCCAGGTCTCATTATTCTTCTTCCTCTAGCTATAGATCAAGATATGCTGATGATTCGATTCGGCGACGATCCTCCATGGGCTCCAAGTTCACTACAAGTAGCCAGTCCGGCCAGGAAAATTCACCTCTGGGGTCTAGTAATTTTCTTTCTTCTCATAACATGTATGCATGCATTCTCTCTCTAATCATATCAATAATCAAATTAATTATCTCTCTTTTTGGTTAATTATTTTAGAAAAAAATCAAGTAAATTATTTTTTTTTGTCTAAAATAAATTGATTTTGCTAAGTAATTTTAGTTTATACATAATATGTTTATTTCTTCAGAGATATAAGATATTTGATTAGCTTAAGGTTATTTTTAATATTTGTTCCCCTTTAAAAATATATAAATACTAAACATTTAATTTTAAAAAGATATTTAATTAATTTACTTTAAATTTTTTGTTACAATTAATTATTATGTATATGTATACTTTATCAGAAATAGCTCGTGGAGGAAGGAACCAGCAACATCATATAGGAATAGATTCATACCGATACCGTCAACAACAATGAATAAATCAAGGTTTGAGGATGGTTTGGTTCAACGAGGACTCTCCATGAGCTCCAAGGTTATCAAAGATCGTATGTTGGGCCAAGAAAACCCAGTAGCCGCTACTCTCCCTTTGGCTTATCGAAGTCATCGTTCCCAAACTTCACGTTCAGCTCTTACTAGGTACTCATATAGTATAGAAAACACCTCAGGTAAGATGCTTTATGCTTTACGGTAATCTAATAATCTTAATTATTGATTTTAATTTGTATATATTTTAAAATTATTTTATAATTGAAATCAACGTTTAAGATTATTGGATTATCAATTTATCCCATTTTCACGACGACAGAATAATAACTCCTTTTCAATAACGACAAAAAAGTTTTTTTTTACTAACAATAAAAAAATTCTCTTCACCATAAAACTCACCTATTTAAAAAAGGACATGATATATAAAATCTAATAAATATTCAATCTCTAAAATTTTGTTGTCATTTAAAAAAGGAAAGTATTTTTAGCCATTAACAAAAAAAAATTGCAAAAAGAATTTATTTAGCGTAAAATAACCAAATTTTAGGCATAAGAATATCTCAGTTTTCTTATCATGTTTATAAGAAAACGTATTAAAGTCTATTTTTTAAAATACTTTTTAGAATATATATTAAACGTTCAGGTTTATCTGTTAAGTTTTAAAATATTTTTTAATGTTAACAAAAGTTTACGGTATTTAATTTTTCCTCTTGCATTAGACAATTTTAATACTTTACCCAATTTAGGTATATATACCGGTAGAAAAATATTCAAGAACTAGTTATTTTTATTTATATTGGCATGTAAGGATAAAATATTAGATGTACATCTATTTTATCTAAATAAATTTAATTAAATTATTTATTATATATTAAATAAAAAATTATTTTGATGTTAAATATGACAAAAAATAACATAGAAACAAGTTTTTGTTAATTTTTTATTTGTAATAGAATAAATAATTTGATTAAACTTAGTTACACAAAATAAATGTACATATAATTTTAGTAAGACATATTTTATTGATTTTTTTTATTTTTTATTAATTTATAAAAATATTTTAATTGACTTAAGTATTGAAAAAAAAAATAAAAAATAAATTATACTAGTTTTATAACATTTTTGGATGCCTGTATGTATCAATAAAGTATAACCAAATGTCTTGTTTCGAAGATTATATATACATGATGATGTAGCTAGTTATGTTTTTCCTTTTCAAAAGATTTATTAATCATAGAAGTTAATGTGTCATCTATAATATAAGTGATGCATGTGTAAGTCATGCTTTTAATTTTTTCAATATTAAGTTATTAACTTCCTGTTAGTTTTTAATAGTTTTTTTTTTTTTTTTGTGTCTACTGTTTTTAGTAGTTTTGTTACTAAAAAAATTTACACCTCTCTTAATAAGAGTAATTTATATAACACATTTTCAATCATCCTTAACTAAGACAAATCGTTTGTATTTGTGTGGAAGAGAGAAATAATAACATATACTTCTAGATGTTTTTTTTTTTTTTTTTTTGTGACTATATACTTCTAGATGTAGCAATAAATAATTATTTTGTGGAAAAATAAAATGGTACTGAAATATTTTTACCTAAATGACATTATCTTTAATTCTGTTAGTTATTTTTTTTTCCAGGTTTGGATCAATGGATAACGAATTCTCAAGGTCTGATTTTGCTTCATCATCGTCGTCCATGAGTCACCAAAGTGGAAAATCATCCTCACAACAATGTCTCTACAAGTATGATGTGTTTCTAAGCTTCAGAGGCAAAAGTCCCTGCGACAAATTTGCTAATCATCTCTGCAATTGGCTCATCAGGCTTGGGATTTCCACCTTTAGATATGATAAGTGGGAGGAGAAAGAAGGAGATTGCAATATTCCATCATCACAGGTATTGGAAGCAATTAAAGATTCACGGATATCTATAGTTGTCTTGACAAGAGACTATGCTGACTCAATGTGGTGTTTGGAGGAAATGTCAGCAATAGTTGATGATAGCAGCCTCCGAGGGTTAAACAAAAGTGTTATCCCAATTTTCTATGATTTGGATCGTTATAGTGTTCAAATGAACAAGAGACTGGCTAGGGTTCATCGATGGAAGAATGCTTTGACGTCTTTGGTCAATTTGCCTGGTGGTCAATATGTTAGAAATAAGTAAGTATATACATTTCCGGTATTCTTCTCTTAATTACTTGATTGAAAAATATGACATATTATTAGGTGTTTTCTCCAATAAATTTATTTCATATTTTAAAAATAATTTTGTTATAAATATTGAGTAGCGCTATTTGAGTAAGTAGTTTTACATCAAGTTCAACTAAGTGATTTATTTCTGTGTTAAATAAAATACTATTTCGATGTCAAATAATATAAAAAATTACACCTAAATAAATATTTATTTGACGTCAGTCTTTTATTTAATATGCTTAATACAAGAGTTTTTATTAGCTTAATAATTTTTTTAAAAGTATTGACTATATCATGCTATTCATCATGTCATACTTAAATCTTAATAATTAGCCAAACTATATATATTCATTTAAGTTTTTTTATCCATAATTTAAATTGAAATAATGAAGAATATATAATTTAATTTTGATAGAATGTCAAATGTAAAAACAGTTTCATAAATTACTATTCTAATCTCTTGAAATAAATGCTTTTTTGCCTTTTTAAATTATTGGAAAAAAATTAATATATCTAATTATCTATACAATTTTTGCGATAATAACTTAATACATTCTAAGATAATGTTAAGTATACAAATCATTTTAGCAAAAAATTTAATTATTATGATTGAAAATATAAATATAACAATATCGTTTTCTTTCTCATTTTTTTCATCTTCTACATTTTGCTTTTAAAAAAATACAAAGACGAATAAGAAAAAAAAAATGAGGTCTCTATTTTTTAATTTCTATCACTTAATTAGATATTTATTTAAAAATTATTTGTAAACTTGATTTTTCTCTTACATTTAATCATCTTTTTTAAAAAAATAGAAATTCTTGTTTTTCTTTTCAATGTGATCATAGTTTTTTTTTTTTTCACATTCTCTTTCAGGCCAAAATTTCAAGAGATTGAAAATGTCATTGAGAAGGTGATGGATACATTAGGTCATAAATTGTCAAAGTCTAGTGATGACCTAGTTGGGATACAACCTCGTATAGAATGTTTAGAAAATCTTCTAAAATTGCATTCAACTACAGATGATGATGATTTTCGAGTTCTTGGAATTTGTGGCATGGATGGAATTGGAAAGACAACTTATGCTTCAGTCTTGTACGACACAATCTTTGATCACTTTGATGTTTGTTGTTTCATTGAGAACGTAAGCCAAATTTACAGAGATAGCGATGCCATAGGTGTACAGAGAAGAATCCTTCACCAAATTTCAAATGAAGAAAATTTAGAGATACACAGTCATTTCGAAATCTCTGCTTTCATAAGAAAAAGGCTATCTCTAAATCACAAGGTTCTTATAGTCCTTGACAATGTTGATGAACTGGAGCAGCTACAAAAATTGGGAATAAGTCCCAAATTTCTTGGAAGAGGAAGTAGAATGATCATAACCACCAGAGATGAACATATTCTAAAAGTTTATGGAGCAGATGAAATTCACAAGGTTTCACTACTGAATTATAATGATGCTCATGAACTTTTCTTGAGACAAGCCTTCAAAGACAAATCAAAGAACAGTGTTTGTGTGGAGCTAGTTCCTGAGATACTTGAATATGCTCAAGGTCTTCCATTAGCCATCAAATCACTGGGTTCTTTCTTCAGTAGACGAGATTATGCTACTGTTTCTGAATGGGAACATGCCTTTGAGAAATTGAGAAAAAATCCAAACAAAGAAATTATGGACATTTTTCGAATAAGTTTCCAAGAGCTACGTCCAAATGAGAAAGAAATATTTTTGCATATAGCTTGTTTCTTCCACGGGGAGAGAGTAGAGCATGTAAAAAGGATTTTAGATTGTTGTGGATTATTCTCTAGCATTGGGATCCATGCCCTCATCAAAAAGTCACTCATTACCATTCAAAACAAGGAAATTCATATGCACAGAATGTTACAAGAATTCGGGAGGAAAATGGTTAGACACAATAATTATCCAGAAAACCCGGAACATTGGAATAGATTGTGGCTTTACAAGGATTTTGAAAATGTCTTGACCTCAACAACGGTAACTACTAATAACTACTAGAAAGTTTTTCTATTTCTATTAGAAAGTTTTAACATTCTTATTTTATTTGGTAATATATATTTATTCTTGTTTAGCAGGGGACAAACAATAATAATGTTAAAGCCATAGTTTTGAGTAAAAAAGATGGCATCTCTGAAGACTATAAGTTGAGGATTGAAAGATTGTCAAACATGAAGGAACTGAAATTACTCATATTATATCATGAGAATTTTTCGGGAGAACTCAATTTTCTTTCCAATAACTTGCGATATCTTTCATGGCAGGGTTATCCTTTCTCTTCTTTGCCTCTATTTGAACCTTATAGTCGTCTAGTTGAATTGAATTTGCCGAACAGCAGTGTCAAACAACTATGGGAAGGTCACAAGGTATTCCAATGAGGTTCTCATTTGAAAAGCAGTGATGGTGATTAAAAAACATATTTATATTGTACATTGTATACAAATAAGAGTATGTTTGTTAATATATAATATATTTTTTTAAAATTATGGGACCTATATAATTGACTTTTCTTTTATTTTATTTTCACTCACTCTGCATGCTACATATGTACAGCTTGTGAATATTTATGTGAGCTTTCACAATAATTCATTATCTAATTATTTTAAGATTTTCTAAAAGTTTTTTTTGTTTTTGTTCACAGGATTTTCCATATTTAGAAAGGATCGATTTGAGTAACTCAATGAATCTTGAAGAGACACCAAATTTTGAAGGGAGCCTTAATCTTAAAAGGCTAGATTTTACAGGTTGCAAAAAACTAAGCCTAGTGAGCACATCAATTGGACTTCTTTCAAAACTTGTTTACTTGAGTTTGAGTGGTTGTATCAATCTGACCAGCCTCAATTTTGGCTATAACGATTGTAAGCTGAGTTCTTTGAGAGTTCTACGTCTCTCTTGCTGCACAAAACTTGCAAGCACACCAGATTTTAGAGGGCTTTCAAGTCTCAAGTACCTTGATCTGGAAGAAAGTACACATTTGTTAAGCCTCCATGAATCTATTATTAGTTGTCTTCCATCGCTTGAGTTCTTGAGTTTGAGAGGTTGCAAGTCTCTTGTTGAGATACCCAGCAGCATCAATAATATGGCATCTCTTCAAATCCTAGACTTAAACGGTTGCATAAATCTAAAGAACCTGCTTCCCGGAGGGCAAAGAGTAATTTCTTCCTCCAATTTAGACCGTGGAGTTAATATCCATAGGGTGGTAAGAAGAAGAAGAATTCCAAATGCAATTGGAGAGTTAAGGTGCTTAGAAGGACTAAATCTACAAAGGAGCTTCTTTAGTTATGTACATAATATACATACTTCTGATGACAGGCCTTCCCAGTTAGAATATTTAAACTTGAAGCATGACTCTGGATTTAAAACATCACTAGATCATCAATGGGAAGATATTTTTAAACTGTATCCGCATCTTGTAATTATAAGTTAGGAACAAGTATATATGTACTTGATGTTAGTTGAGCATGCATGTTTAGCAAGACAAGCTCATATGCAAGATTAACTTCTGTTTTAAACGCACAATTAAATATAAATTAGTTAAATTATCATTTTAAGAAAAATTGATATAAAAAAAGCATTCTATTAGAGTTGGTCTAAACTAAAATCAAACATGTATGTCCTAATAACAAGCAATAATGAACACTTCCTTCAACATTTAGGAATTACATTACCGGCCGGTGATGTTATATATACAATTTTTTGGCACATCCAAATCCAACTAATAAATTTGACCAGCTATAACAAAAATTACTCGTACACGTATATTTCTTCTTTTTCTTGAGTCTCTTCTTCTTGTATTGCTGTTGCACTTCTTCTTCGTTATATTCCTTCTTCTTTTATGGGTTTCTTTCTCCTCCATCTCTTTAATTTCTTCGTATTTTTTCCCCTTGTTTTTATTCTTCTATAACAAACTTCCTAAATATTAAAACTTCATCCACGGTGGTTGCTAGTAGAATATATGCGGATACAACAAAGCAACCAATAAAAAAATTGGCCATGTTGAAGCACGACGTTTGGATCTTATGGATATTGAATTTATCAAAGTAACCTTAATAAATCCAAATTATATTAAAATCTAATGATATTAATAAATTTCACAAATAACATGTGTACTTAAGTTTGTTTGTTGCATCATAATATATATATAACTCACTGATTGTTGCAGCAATAATTCATATTTTCAAAATAGGGTTAGGATATATATACACATACTTCAAATAATAATTAAACCCAAGAGAATAATAATTAATAAAATAAAAAGTCAAAATCAGAATATAAGAGGAACCAAGCGCACCATTTTTATTTAGTAACCGCGTCGTGCCAAACCATTGACTTATTATTAATTAATTCAGCGGTTAGCCAACCACTGCATGCGTGCCCTTGTTGTCATTTTTCCGATCTCACGAAGGCAAGCTTTCATGCTTTATTTAAGTGGAGCATCCATGCGTTAAATTAAAACTCCTTATTAATTATAATGTATTAATTTCTTAAGTGAAAATTAAAGATCAAGAGAGCAAATAAATGAGCTTAAAATATTCATCACCAACTGAGATGGTGACAGCAACAGCTTGGTGGTGGTCATGGACGCTATGCGTTTTCATAACCGGTTTCTTCTTAGGTTCTTTCATGTCGGGCAAGCTAACTTATTTGAAATCCTTACTGGAGGGGAGGTTTTGGAGTGCCCTATTGGCTTATCTGTCACGTTCCCAACAGCAGGAAAATCCGACACCAACGTCGCGGCCGCCGCCGCTCTATAAATACGATGTATTCCTGAGCTTCTGTGGTATCGACACCCGCAACACTTTTATTGATCATCTTTACATAAATCTCACCCAAAATTGCTTGTATACATTCAAGGATGATCAGCAGCTCGAGACAGGAGAATCC
>JASCZI010211452.1:330129-347625 GCA_036250425.1 Stylosanthes scabra | reverse complement strand
CAATAAAACATTCCAGGGCTGCTATAGTTGTCTTCTCTACAAACTATGCCGCCTCAACATGGTGTCTCGATGAAATGGCTGCCATTGCTGATCGTCACAGAGAATCCACGCAGCTTGTTATCCCAGTTTTCTATAATGTGGATCCTTCTGATGTTCGAAAACAGAGGGGACCTTACTGGGATGCATTCATTTCACATGCATGGCGGTTCAGACGAGATCTTCGCAAGGTTTTCCGATGGAAGATAGCTATGACATATTTGGCCAATTTGACTGGTCACGATATAAGAGATAAGTATGTATCTAAACTCTTTCTCTTTTCTTGTTTCTAATATATTATGATTTGTGTTATTCATATATATAGTTTACGAATCGGAATTGCATGTAGAAATAAATGAAACTTCTGTTCTATACATTTTTACATATCCTACCTAACCAATAAAAATTTATTCAATATTAATCAATAACTTAAATTGAATATTCTATTTCTTTATGTTTCAAATGTTGTATTTCTAAAAACATATAAAGTTGGTTGAGGTTGCTTTGAGTTCAGAATGTTCTATAACTTGATGTTCTATAAACAGTAGTTTCAGATGTTCTACTTTTTGTTAGCTAATTTGTTTGGTTAGAAAATTATTGTTTACCTATATTTTTCCTTTTAATTTGTTTGCTAGCCAATATTAGCAACACAATAGAAAGCTAATATTTTTCTTTCTTTTCTCTTTTTTCTTTTATCATCCACTATTTTTCTAATTACATTTACTGGCTCTTTATTGACCTGGTTCCGTAGCTTTATTCTTTTATTTATTCTATGTGAAGATTATTTCGATGTCAAATAAAAACTTATTTCGGTGCTATTTTTGTACTACTTAATATTAAAATAATTTTTTCGTTAAGATAGAAATAAATAAATTGGTTAAATTTAGTTGGCAAAAATAAATATACAAATATAATTATGTAAATTTTATTTATATTACATCAAATACTTTTCCTTTAGACAAAATATTTTTTAAAAAAATGGAGTGTGAAAAATTACAAATTGTTCTTTTTCATTTTTAGTTTTTAGTCTGAATTAATAATTAATAAAGCTATTTAATAATTACTCATGTTATTCGGCAGGTCATCAATTTTATTTTTATTTCTTTTGATTGTGTTATCGTGTATTCGTTGGGTATTCCATAAACTTAGTTACTTAGAGTGGAGGAGGATATGGATTTGTCGGCTAGGGTTTTTCTTTTCTCTATCTTTATTAGGCATGAGAGAAGTAGAAAAGAAGAGGAATAACACTAAATTACACAAACCAAATAACTAAAAGTAATTTTCTTAAAATTGGATATTTTAATTCTCTAAGTTTTAAAATATATAGAATAATCTTTTTAGACAATACAATTCTTATTTATTAGTCATTAATATGAAATGTTAACTTTCACATATAACCGAGTGTCTACATGACATGAGTGAGCTAGAGAAATCAATCTTCATCAAGTTAAAGTGAAAGGAAAAACAGTCTTTAAAAACTTAAAAAAATCTCAAAATAGTAAGCTAGAGAGATCAATCTTCATCAAGTTAAAGTGAAAGAAAAAACAGTCTTTGAAAACTTTAAAAAATCTCAAAATGGTAAGTTTTAAAATATTTGAAACAGTCCCACGTGTATTGTTTTATGAAGGTAAAGGTGCGAGGTTGTTTTGTATATTTTGAAATTTAAGGACTAAAATGTAAAATTTTAAAAATTTTATAGATTAATTTAGATAATTATTTATGGAAGAGGCACAAAGAGTAAGTGATACAGAGATGCCGATAATTAAAGAAGAAAAACAAGGAAATAAAAGATAATTTTAAAAAACAATTAATATTGATATCTACATAAAACACACAAACACATCCTAATTAATCACTTTCAGTGAAAAAGATTTATGTGTTTTATGTGTTTTATGTGTACACTTAGCAAAATCGTTAAAAAAAAAAGAGAAAATTGAGGGAAATTAACTCAAAATCAATTACATTAGTTTCTTATACTTTTTTATTATTTTAATATTACTTTTCAACTTAAAAGTAAAGAAAAATTTAAATACTAACAATTTTAATTTATAACAGAACAGTGAGCACTTTTAGTAGGTAGTTTAACATATTTAATCTAGCAGCATTTTTAACTATGGATTAAAAAAATAATAATAAATTGTACACACATGCAATATTGCTGAAAAAATTATAAATCTTCAATTAGATAAACAAATGAATAAATCATAGTTTATTCATATACAGTATATTATATTTATTACGTTACCTGGCATTTTTCTCTTTTTTTTTTTATAGTTCTTCTCCTTCCAGGAGTACAGCAAATACATACGTAGATAACAAAAACAAAAGTCTAAAACAAAAAGAAAGAAAGCAGAGTAAAAAAGATAGTATTCAAAGCACAATGATAAGAGCACAAGGTAATGCTTCCCGACTCAAATTGAATATGAAGCTGCCATGTCTTCTTATTCTTTCCTTGCTTTCCTTCTTTGTTCCCAATCCCTCTCCCACTGCATCGCAGTCCTAGCCACCTCCCCCTTCAATTTTGTCAATTCTAGTTTGCCACTTTTGAATATAATATCATTTCTATGGTACCAAATTCCCCAAATCACCGAAAAGAATACAATCATCCATAATGATTTTCTTTCCCTTCCTATATACACCCCCATCCAAGCATCAAAACACCTAGTTGGTTCCCCTGGCCAACACCAATTTAATCCCCAACGATACAGTACTTCATTCCAAACCTCAATTGAAACCATGCACCCAAAAAAGAGATGATAAACAGATTCCCATTCAGTTCCACATAAAACACAATTAACATCTACATCCTTAATCAATCCTAAATCATATAGTCTATCCTTCGTATTCAATTTTCCTAGAAGCACACACCAAGTTAAAAGTGGCATTTTTCTCTTTTTGCTTTCAGAGGAGAGAGTGCACAGATAAAATACATCACTGGAGTCTTAATAGAAAAACTGGATCCGAAATTCTCTCCGTATATCGATGATTTAATAGGGATACAACCCCATATAGAAGAATTAGCAAGGCTTCTAGAGTTGAACTCAAACAAGGCTAATGATGATGTTCGAATTCTTGGAATTTGGGGTATGGGTGGAATAGGAAAGACAACTCATGCTAAGGTGTTGTACGACAAAATCTCTTATAAGTTTGATGCTTGCTGTTTCATCGAGGATGTAAGCAAACTTTACAGAGATCATGGTCCGGCTAGTGCTCCTACTGAAGTACTAAAGGCCATTCTTCGTCAAACTGTTCAAGAAGAAAAACTGGAAACACAAAATCCTGTTCACATAACTAGTATCCTACACAGTAGGCTTTGTAAATCCACAATCCCTAAGAAGGTCCTTATAGTTCTTGACAATGTTGATGAAGCTACGCAATGGGGTGCTTTGGGCTTAAATCGAAGTTTTCTTGGGAGAGGAAGCAGAGTTATCATAATAACAAGGAATAAGCATATTCTTAATGTTTGTGGAGCGAATGCAATTTATGAGGTTCCACTATTGAATGATAATGACGCTCTTGAACTGTTCCTAAGAAAAGCCTTCGGAAATGGTACCCCTAAGCCAAGAATTATTAGTGACATAACTCGCGAGATACTAGATTACGCTCAAAGTCTTCCCTTAGCAATTGAGGAACTGGGTTATGCCTTGTATGACTTAGAAGAGAAATTATGGAAAGATGCCTTGGAAAGCTGGAGAAAAGATCCTAAAAAAAATGTTATGAATGTGCTACAGAAAAGTTATGACCAACTGAATGAAAATGAGGGGAAAATATTTTTGGACATAGCTTGTTTCTTCGCAGGAAAGAGGAAGAAGTTTGTAGAGCATATTCTAAGTAGCCGTGTTGATCAATCAAAGCTTGCAATTCAAACTATCAGGAAAAATTCACTCATAACTATTAAGAACCAAGAAATTCATATGCATCAAATGTTACAAGAATTAGGGAAGAAAATTGCTCGGGGAGATCATTCAACAGAGCCAAAGTATTGGACTAGGTTGTGGTGTGTCAAGGATCTCGAAGAAGCCTTGATGTCGGATATGGTAATTCTTCAAATTTGCATTATCAAGATTTATTAAAATCTTTAAGTGTTATATTCTTTTTCGTTATTTTCCCACTTTTGTAATTTGTTCATGGATATTTTCAGGAGAAGAATGAAAATGAAGCCATAGTTTTAGATGATCCGGCAGAAGATGTCACCACATACAGTCATTTGAGGATTCAAGGATTGTTTGAAATGAAAAAACTTGCACTACTCATATTACACTATCAAAATATTCCAGAACCCTTCAATTTTCCAAACCTTCAAACCGCCAAAATGCGGTATCTTTTGTGGCCCGGTTATCCTTTCCCTTCTTTTCCAACGTTCATATGGCATAACCTTGTTGAATTGAATCTACCTAACAGCAGAATCCAACGACTTTGGGATGGCATTCAGGTATGCATGTTATCTTTGCAATGCAACTTAATTATTAAAGAAAAAATTAAGAAATAATACGGCACAGTCGCCGGTCTATATTATCTTTTGTTTTATTTTATTGATCTAATATTAAAAATCATACACTATATTATCTAAAATAAAATCCTAATTTCAGAGAATGATGGGAATGGTGTAAAGTTAAAACTCAAAATGACCCCAAAATTTTGATTATAACTTAAATTGGTTTCTAAAATTTAGAGTTCCTTAATTTTTATCTCGAAATTTTATAGTACATAAACAAATTAAATGTTAGGATTTTTCTTTAAAAATAATGTTATGTGAATATGTGATTATTTATTTAGTACAAGAATCAGCCAAGATATTTGCAACTAATCATGTAAAGTTTTTGACAGTTCGTCCCAAATTTGAAAAGGATGGATTTGAGTTCCTCAAATCTAAGGAACACTCCAAATTTTGTATGCTGCCGAGGACTTGTACGGCTAGATCTTACAGGATGCAGAAACCTAATTGAAGTCCATGAATCAATTGGACTTGTCACAGAACTTGAGTACTTGAGTCTTCGAGATTGTAGCAGTCTAGCCTTTCTCAATTTCGGCGCTAATTGCCAGTTAATTTCTCTAAGAACTCTATTTCTCTCTGGCTGCACCAACCTCAGGGACACGCCAGATTTGACAGGCCTTTCAAATCTTTGGTACCGTGATATTTAGAGATGTACAAGACTACAAGTTCATAAAGATTCTATTAATACTCTTGCAATGCTTAAGTGTACCTGAGTATGAGCGGCAGCAACAGTATTAATACTCTTGGCTAAAAGTTGGTTAATGGTTAGAACTTAAAAGTATGTTTCTTTGTTTCTTAGCAACAGTTAGAACTTAGAAGTTGGTTAATGGTTACAGTTAACTTAGCTATATCTGGAAGTTAGTTACACTGGTAGTTACTTTTCTGTTTTTCCGTTTTGCTAGTTGCTGCAACTTGCAACTACTCTCCTTGTATATAGACGAGTTTTGCGATCAATAGAATTAATCATCATTTTCCCCTCATTCTCTTTCACCATCATTGCTATCTCTCCAATAAGGGAAATTCTCATGAAGAAACCGAAATTCGGAATCTTTGTAAGCAACAAAGGAGCATACTCATCATATGTTAATCTTTAATTTTAGTTAAAGAATATTAAAATAAAAAGATTAAAAATATTCACATAAAATATTTGTTATTAATAAACCATTTGGGAAGAAAATGTGTATTACAAGTCCCATATCGATTAAGGATATAATTGTATATAAGTGTGAGGCACGCCTTACCCCATGAGTTAGCTTTTGGAGTTGAGTTAGGTCCACCTAATCTCAATTATAATATGGTGTGTTATTGTATAGAAATCCAATTCAATTTAAAGGGGTGTCATTGGATAAAAGGCGAAGGATGAAAAGTGCTGGGGAACAGAAGACAGAGTTACTACTGGAACAAAAGTCATGGTCAAGAAGGAGTGGTTCAGACTTCAGAGAGATCAAGATAGAGACATCCCAACTCCCAAGAATCGAATTACTGGTAAATTTTATGGAACCGATGGCGTGGGTTCTTTGGATTTTCTTTTTTGGGTCCAATTTGTGATTTTGAAGAGATGTTCGTCACTTTATCTCTTCAGACCTCACCCATTGCGGTGAGTTTATAAATAAAATTTCAATTTAATTTAATTTAAATATTAAAAAAAATCTAGAATAAAATAGAAATTACAAATCTGTTATAATTTCATTCAACTGATGGTTCCAAAATAAAAGAAAAAGGTGGATTCACCTTCCACCTTTTTCTTTTTTTAAATCAAAGGTATTCATTAATATGAACAAAATTATAAGATTACTTAGCCTGGCAATAATAAAACAAAAGAAATTTGGCAATAGAACAGAATTAAGATGAATTCTCAAGACCTTAAAAACGAGAGAACAGAGAAGAAAATAAACTAGACAAAAGTCAACCCAAGTGACTTGCTCTGTCCACTACTCGGCCACTCCGTCGCTGTTTCCATTCATTTTCTTCTTTTCAATTGCCATTGCTTTTCGCATCTCTTACTCTACACTCAAGGGCTACCATATCCCCATCACCACCTGCCTCGTTGACTCGCATCACCTCTCCTCTCATCCGATGGATTCCGGCAGCCGCATCGAAAGCAGCAGCGCCACCCTGTCCCCACCTCGGAGAATCTGCAAATACGACGTGTTCATCAGTTTCAGGGGTACCGACACCCGCAACACCTTGGTTGATCATCTGTACAATCACCTCATCCGGAAAGGCATCTTCACCTTCAAGGATGACAAGACGCTGGAGCAAGGTCAACCCCTTTCATCGCAACTCCTGCACGCAATTAGGGAGTCAAGGGTTTCCATTGTTGTCTTCTCAAGGGAGTACCCCACCTCCACTTGGTGCTTAGATGAAATGGCTGCTATTCTTGACTGCCATAGAGACTTCAATCAAGCTGTTTTCCCTGTTTTCTATGATGTCGATCCTTCCGATGTTCGAAAGCAGAGTGGAGTGTACGAGGACGCCTTTCTTTGGCTTTCACAGAAATTCACACAAGATCCACCCAAGGTCCATCGCTGGAAGACTGCTATGACTACTTTGGCCAACTCCGTTGGGTGGGATGTTAGAAATAAGTATGTACAACACAAACTATTATTAATTCTTCTCTTAAATGTCTTGTTTCTTCATTTAGTTATGATATCTTCTTAGTTCTTACTTCATAGTATCATGTTTTTTGTTTATCATTAGGCCGGAGTTCCGAGAGGTTGAAAAAATTGTTCAGAAAATAGTGAAAACATTGAATCACAAATTCTCTGGGTTTGCTGATGACTTGA
Source organism: Stylosanthes scabra (assembly GCA_036250425.1). Lineage (NCBI taxonomy): Eukaryota > Viridiplantae > Streptophyta > Magnoliopsida > Fabales > Fabaceae > Stylosanthes > Stylosanthes scabra. The sequence continues at coordinate 340,308 of JASCZI010211452.1, read as the reverse complement.
TTGGGGTGCAACCTCGCGTGGAAGGATTGGAAAAGCTTTTCAAGTTAACATCACAGGATGATGGCTTTCGAGTTTTAGGAATATGGGGGATGGGCGGTATAGGAAAGTCAACTCTCGCTACTGCCTTATATGATAGAATCTCTTATCAATTTGATGCTTCTTGTTTTGTTGAGAACGTCAGCAAACTTTACAAGGATTGTGGTGCTATGGCCATACAAAAACAGATTCTTCGTCAAGCTCTGGACGAAAGACATCTAGATACCTACGGTCCTTGTGAAATATCTGGGATTATATCAAATAGGTTACACAATATAAAGGCTCTTATTGTGTTGGACAATGTTGATCAGCTAAAGCAATTAGAAGAGTTAGCTATAAATCCTAAATTGCTTTGTGAAGGGAGTAGAATAATAATAACCACCAGGGATGAGCATATTTTAAAAGCGTATGGAGCTGATGAAGTTCATAATGTTCCACTGTTGAGTGATGAAGATGCTAAAGAACTTTTCATTAGAAAAGCCTTCAAAAGAGATTGTTCAAACAACAATTATGAGGAGCTGATCCCTCAAGTGCTGAAATACGCTCAAAGACATCCTCTAACAATTAGAGTGGTGGGTTCTTTCTTGTGTTCCCGCGACGCTACCCAATGGAGAGATGCCCTGGATAGATTAAAGAATAATCTAGAAGACGAAATTACAAAGGTGCTTCGGATAAGTTATGAGGGACTACAATTTGAGGAGAAAGAAATATTTCTACACATTGCTTGTTTCTTTAGAGGAGAAAGGGAGGATTATGTGAAGCGAATACTATATGCTTGTGGATTACATCCTCACATTGGAATTCCTGTTATCCAAGAGAAATCACTCATAACCATTAGAAACCAGGAAATTCATATGCATGAGATGTTGCAAGATTTGGGAAAGAAAATTGCTCGGGAGAAATCTCCTCAAGAACCTGGATCATGGGGTAGGATATGGAGTTACAAGGATTTCCATCGTGTCTTAATACCAAAAGGGGTAATATGCCACCTTGCTAATTATTTCTATATATCGGATCATCTAATTATTTAATTTCTTTCATGAACTCTATTTAATTCAATTACTTTCATTTCAGGGAACAAATGAAATTAAAGGCATAGTTCTTCATGTGAAAGAGGACATGCGCAAATGCAATCAGTTGAACGTTGAAGAATTGTCCAAAATGGTGGGTCTTAAGCTGCTCATTATACATCAAGAAAACTATTCAGGAAGCCTTAACTCTCTTTCTAATTGTCTGGAGTACCTTTCGTGGCATGGTTACCCATTCCCTTCTTTGCCATTAAATTTTGAACCTTTTGCCAGTCTTGTTGAATTGAATCTCCCTGGTAGTAGTATCCAACACCTATGGGAAGGCCGCAAGGTACTAAAGTGAATTCCGCCTTACCTAAACAACAAGAAACTTCAAAATTTTCTCAATTAGACCATGCGTTTTAGAAAATAAATAAACAGGGAATACAATTTACTGGTTTAGTCTTGCTATAATTTACTGGTTTACTAATAGCTGAGTTCTACATTTACAGAGTTTAGTCTGCCTTAGAAGAGTGGATTTGAGCAACTCGAAAGAGCTTCTGGAGACGCCAAATTTTGAATGGTGCACAAATCTTAAGCGATTAGATTTGTCAGGATGCACAAACCTACAGAAAGTCCACCCATCAATTGGACTTCTTGAACGGCTTGTCTACTTAAACTTGCGAGACTGTAATAGTTTGGTTAGCCTCAACTTTGGTGATGATTGCAAGTTAAGTTCTCTGATAGTTCTACATCTTTCAGGCTGCACAAAATTGGAAAATACGCCAGATTTTTCAGGGCTCTTAAATCTTGAATACCTTGATCTTGAACAATGTACAAGTTTGGCCGAGCTGCATGACTCTATCTGGGCCCTTGGGAAACTTAGATCTTTGAGTTTGAGAGGCTGTACAAGGCTTAAGGAGGGACCTGATGGTATCGGTTGTATGACATCTCTTCAAACTCTAGATTTTCAGGGCTGCTCAAAACTTTCAGAACTACAGCTTGTTAGAAGCAAAAATAAAAGAGCCAAACTTTCCAACACTATTGCCAAGTCCATTACTTATTCTCTGGTTCCGGAAGCTTTGGCATTTCGGAATCTTGGCTTTTCTAATCTATGGAAACTCCCTGATGATATTGGGGAATTAAGGGGGTTAGAAAGACTAAATTTACAGGGAAACAAATTCTGCAGTTTACCCGATACCATTGGGAAGCTTTCCAGCCTAGCATATTTGAACTTGGAACATTGCTTTAATCTTTCTTCGCTGCCTCGGTTCCCATTTGTCAATGACTCATCAGGAGGACGATATTTTAAAACAATATCCGGATCAAGGAATCAGAGATCAGGACTGTATGTCTTTAACTGTCGCGGAATCAATAAATGGTGTTGTCTAAATTGGGCATTTGTTTGGCTAACAAGATTAATTGAGGTGCGAAATTATCTGCTATGCCTGAATTTCTCTTCTTTCACACACGATCTCTATCTCATTGATACTATTTTTTTGAAAATGGAAAACGAAAAAATCTTTTGCAGAGAGTCCGAACTGATATATCTTTGTGTGTTTCCTTTGGTACCAGAAACCTTGTCATTTCAGGTGCGGTTTTGACATTGTTATCCCTGGGGATGTAATTCCACCCTGGTATTTCAATCGTCAATTTAAGTGTGGATCAACAGTAAGGATAGTGGACTCAGTTGTGGATGACAATTGGATAGGCTTTGCCTTTTGTGTAGCATTTAGTGTAATCTATCTCCGCCCTTCAGCAGTTTCTGGTTTTTCACATAACCGGTTGTCCACAACATTGCCAAGTCCATTATATCTTTCATTTGAAAGTGAACAAGCAGAAGAAACCTTCTCTATGAAATGCAACTTATATCCGGAGGTTCGGGACATCCATGGTTTCCAAACTTCTCTAAAGCCAAGAGTAGTACATGTCTGGATTATCTATATCTCTCGGCCACACTGCCATTTTGTAAGAACAGGAGCCAATATCACATTTAAAACCTGCCCAGGCATTGAGATGAAGAATTGGGGATTGCGAATGGTATTCAAGCAAGATATAGAGGCAATTAAGAGCGACTTACAATATCGGGAAACCTCAAAAATGACTGACGGCTTTTACTATTCCATGTATGAACCTAAATTCCAATTTCATGATGATAGGTTGGTTATTGAGAATGTGCATGAAAGCAGCAACAGTAGCACTGGGCCTAAAATCCAGCTTCCCTACAATTGGTTTGTAACTGATGAAGAGGAAAAGGAGAACTTGGAAGCCAAAGACAAAGAAATTAATCTCGCTAATATTGGCCTTCAATGAGGACAGCCCCAAACACGATCACCATTGCTCTTTACCCCCACACAGCTCCGCTACTCTCCAGTCTCCAAACCCACATTCTTCATACTTCTTGTTATTTCACATTCTTCTTATTGTGAAATTATCCATTTATATTGAACTGTATCACAGTGCAACCATGACTGATGAATGATGATGACTCTTCTCATATTCATCCTGCTATTTCTTTTTCTTTTTCTTTTTATTTGGGACTTGATCCTGCTATTTCTATATAATGATGGTTGGATCAAATGCCGAGCAAGATTAATGTCATTTTTCCATTCCTTAATTACTTTGTTTTCGTTATTTCATAGATAGTGGAAGTTGCTAAATTTCAAGAGAAGCTATACCTGCAGAAGTGATTTCTTTGGTGTGATTTTTGTATAAAATATTTGCTCCTCTCATTTTTTTCCACACAAAATTTGTGCTCTTAATGCGTAAATGAAAAAAATATGTACTATACTTTTCCTTAATAAATTTTTGTGACAAAAATTAAAAGAAACTAATACTACTTAAATGTTGATGAATAAATGACTAACTGCTAATAAAAGTAAAAGATTCTGTTGGCCTTCTATGATTGCTGATTATATAAAGAAGAAGACACGGAACATTCATTGCGTGAAGAAAGATGGTTGACTTGTGAGTCAACTAGTGTGCGTGTGGGTTTCCAATTCTATTGTTCTTCCCTTATGCTGTGAACTCTTTCTCCTTGAAGCTTACAACATTTGCATTCTGCAAAGGAGTAAATGGGTTCAAAAGATCCAAACGAGAAGGCGCAGGTTTGGAGACCCAAGTTTAAGGCCCTACTCTGTTGCTCAAAATATTCATCAGCTACACCCACACCTCCTCCTTCTCCTCCTCAGCCGCAAGATTCAGCTTGCACTTCCACTCATCAATCAACCGATCCCAACAGGAACAGGCGGGTATACAAGCACGATGTGTTTCTGAGTTTCAGAGGCACCGACACACGCAACAATTTCACCGATCATCTCTATCATAATCTCATCAGGAAAGGCGTTTTCGCCTTCCGGGACAACGAGCGGCTTCAGAAAGGGGAACCTATTTCTTCCCAGCTTCTGCAAGCAATCAGAGATTCCCGCGTTTCTATAATTGTCTTCTCAAGCGATTATGCTTCCTCTACATGGTGCCTCGATGAAATGGCTACCATTGCTCAATGCAAGAAAGAGTTTGGACAGAAGGTTTTCTCAGTTTTCTATGATGTGGATCCTTCCGATGTTCGAAAGCAGAGTGGGGTCTACGAGGATGCTTTTGCTTCCCATACAGAGAGGTTCCAACAAGATCCTGGCAAGGTTGAACGCTGGAAGAGAGCTATGACGGATTTGGCCAATTCTGCTGGATGGGATGTTAGAGATAAGTATGTGTTATGTTTTAATTTAATTATTTGAGATGTTTGAAATATTAAATTGGTAAATTGCATAATTGAATTCAATTGATGCCTGCTGAGAAACAAGTAAATTGACCAAATCATGAGTTGAAAATTAATTGGGAATTGATTTCTTTCTGGGTGGTGGTTGAGAGTTGATCTGAAGTGAGCATTTTTTATATTTTATTTTTCAACTTGAAGTCCATCTATCGAGAATTAATTTGAAAATCATGCGAAGTTTGTTCTGGTTTCTCAGAAAAGAATTGAATCTGATACTTTTATCTTGCTCGAAATAAAAGAATTGACGTTTAATCCTTTTTCCCCCTCTTTCAGGCCAGAGTTCACAGAGATTGATAAAATCATTCAAAAGGTAATAAAAAAATTGGATCATAGATTTTCTGGGTCTGCTGATGATCTAGTAGGGATGCAACCATGTGTAAAAGAACTAGAACAAGTTCTAAAGATAAACCCGAAGGATGAAGATGTTCGAGTTCTTGGAATTTGGGGAATGGGAGGAATAGGAAAGACAACTCTTGCCAGTGTCTTGTATGACAAAATCTCTCATATGTTTGAAGCTCATTGCTTTATCGAGGATTTGAGCAGAAGTTATAGAGATGGCAGTGCTATTGCCATCCAAAGACAAATTCTTCGTCGAACTTTAGAGGAACAAGATCTGGATAAACATAGTCCTTCTGAAATAGCTGGCATGATCAGAAATAGGCTATCTTCCAAAGAGGTCCTTATAATTCTTGATAATGTTGATGAAATAGAACAATTAGAGCAATTGGCTATTAATCCTAAATTACTGGGAAGAGGAAGCAGAATGATCATAACAACTAGGGATGAGCATATTCTTAAAAGTTATGGAGTAGATGCAATTCACGAGGTTTCGTTATTGAATTTCCGTGATGCTTCAGAACTATTTTTCAGAAAGGCCTTCAAAAGTGACAGTCCTAGTAGCAGCACTTGTATGGAGTTGACTCCCAGCATATTGGAATATGCTCAAGGTCTTCCATTAGCAATCAAAGTAGTGGGTTCTTTCTTGTACAATCGGAATGCTTACCAATGGAGAGATTATTTAGAAAGATTGAAGAAATATCCAGACAAGAAGGTTACAGATGTTCTTGAAATAAGTTTTGAGGCATTGCAAAAAGAAGACAGAGAAATATTTTTGCACATTGCTTGCTTTTTCATAGGAGAGAGGGAAGAGCATGTAAAGCGAATTTTAGATGTTTGTGGACTACACCCTCACATTGGAATTCAAGTTCTGAAGGAGCGATCACTCATAAACATTAAGAACCAAGAGATTCATATGCATGACATGTTGCAAGAATTGGGGAAGAAACTTGTTCGAGAAAGATATCCTGAAGAGCCAGCTTTGTGGAGCAGAGTATGGCTTTATAGCGATTTTGAAAGTGCTATGATGTCAGCTGAGATGGTAATCTTCTGAAACTAAATCTTGTGATTTTTCTAATTTCTATTAGAGCATTTATATAAAAAGGTATTTATATATTTGTCATATCTAGATAACTAACTATTTTTAATTCTACAGGGAACAAACAATGTTAAAGCCATAGTCTTGGATCAGAAAAAGGATATGCCCGAGTCCAGGCAATTGAGGATTGAAGGGTTGTCTAAATTAAGGGATCTTAAATTGCTTATATTATACCATAAAAACTTTTCAGGAAGCCTTGATTTTCTTTCTCCAAATCTACAATATCTTGCTTGGCATGGCTATCCTTTCCCTTCTTTGCCATCGTTTAAACCTTATAGTAGGCTTGTTGAACTGAACCTGCCTTATAGCAACGTCCAACGACTTTGGGAAGGCAACAAGGTACTTGTGAGTTGTGACTTTCATCTGATTTAGTGTTTGGTTTAAGGAAACAATTTGATTAATAATGGTCTGAATTCTTTCTTATTTGCAAGAAATTAAAACTTTTTCTTTAGAAGTTTTATTTATTTATTTTACAAAAATGGAAAAGAAGGGTAGCTCTGTTTTGAAATTTTTGTAATTTAAAATATCTTTTTTACTCTATGATATTGTAAGAAACATAAATATTAAAATCAAATCAATCTACTAGAAAAAGATCTTTATTCTTAAAATGTTTAAAATACTCTAAAATGATGTTATTATTCTCATATATATTTACTTAAAATGTGTTTACAATGATGTAGAAATTATGTCCAAAACTTCTTTTTTTTTTTATGGGAAGCTAACTTGTATTTATTGATATATTATCCTTCATAGAATATCCCACACTTGGAAAAGGTGGACTTGAGCTACTCAAAGGATCTCATAGAGACACCAAATTTTGAATGGAACCCCTATCTTAAGCGACTAGATTTTACAGGATGCACAAAGCTGACACACGTCCACCCCTCAATCGGACTTCTTAAGCAGCTTGCATACTTGAGTTTGCAAAACTGTAGCAGTTTGTTGAGCCTCAATCTTGGCGCTGATTGTAATTTAAGTTCTCTGAGAGTTCTACGCCTTTCTGGCTGCTCAAAACTTGAGAAAAGCCCGGATTTCACAGGGCTTTCAAATCTTGAGTACCTCGACCTTGAAAATTGTAAAAATTTATCCACAGTTCATGAATCTATTGGTGCTCTTGCAATGTTAACGTTCTTGAGTTTGAGTGGCTGCACAAATATTGTTGGTATGCCCAACGAAGTCAACAATATGATATCTCTTCAAATTCTAGATTTAAGCCACTGTCCACGACTGGGGGATCCCCTTGGACAAATTTCTATGTCTTCCTCTTATCTAGAATCTTTGATAAGTCTGGACCTTGGATCAAGCAATTTTATAGAAGAGATTCCTAATTCTATTGGAGAGTTGGGTTGTTTAGAAAGACTTAACTTGCAGAGTACTCGCTGTAGTCGTGTACCCGATACCATCAAGAAGCTTTCCAGACTGGCATATTTGAATTTGTCGGAATGCAGTGATCTTAAAAGATTGCCTGAGCTCCCATTTGATAGGGCACCGTCAGGGGGAAGGTATTTTCAAACGGTATCCGCATCTCGTAACCATAGGTCCGGATTGTATGTTTCAAGGGTTAAGGAGAAAAACTTTGATTATATTCCTGCTGCGCTCTCATGGTTTGCTAGACTTGTTGAGGTGCGTATTCTCTATCTCTCTCTCTCTCCCTCCCTCCCTCCCTCCCCCCTATTCGCTTTTTCACTAAGTTTGCTTCTTTATTTTATTTGGAAGCAGCAACCCTGTCATTTTCGATCTGGGTTTGACATCATAATTCCTCAAAATAAGAGTAGTGGAATCCCAGTATGGTATTTCAATCATCAGTTTAAAGGTGGGTCAGCTGTAAGGGTAGTGGACTACGATGATGCAGATGACAACTGGCTTGGCTTTTCATTTTGTGTTACGTTTGACCATGTTACATGTGATTCATCTTCTGATGATCCACGATGTCCTTATCTTTCTTTTGAAAGTGAGCACACCGAAGAATATTTTGATATGTGGTCTTCTTTGCTCTTATCCTTTCCTTATAACCAGAAGAGGACATACTATCATTCTTTTCATATGACGCATGCTTGGATAATCTATATCTCTCGGGTGCATTGCCATTTTGTGAAAACAGGAGCCCGTATAAGATTTAAAGGCTGCAAAGGATTGAAGTTGCATCAATGGGGCTTACGCATGGTCTTCAAACAAGATATAGAGGAACTGAAGAGGTGGTCACAAAGTAAGGATAATAGAACAAACACTCCTGGCTTTCATTCTTCTAGATTGGTCGTTGATGAGTATGTGCATCAAGCTGGAAGTAGTAGCTCGGAGTCGGAGACCAAAATCAAGCTTCCTTATAATTGGTTGGTTTCTGACGAAGATGAAAATGAGAAGATGGAGGCAAAGGCCAAAGAAGATAATCTCTCTAATTTGGGCCTTGTGTAGATACACTGAGGCACTCTTACAGATATACATCATCTTCTTCCCCAAAGTAATTATTCCTTCAGCTATATTCAGATTTTGTTCTTTTTCTACCAATGCTTTGCTCATACGGAGAGATAAAATAGGATCTGAGGCATTGCAGATTGCTTAGCTTGCTACTTCCATCTTCTGTTGTTCTGCCTAATTATCACAAGGTATGTTTGATTTGCGCTGATATTCTGTCCTTCCATTTCTTCATATTTGTGTTAGGTTTGGCAGCTAAGATCTTGTAACCCTGTTTATTAAACTTAAAGAAAAACAATGCCTTGACAAAAGCAATAGAGCTTTATAATGAATTGTAATTTTGATCTTATATATATACACACACACAGATTTTTGTTGAATAATATCCCCAAGGCAACCAATATCCTCGTTAAGCTCATTCCTCTAACTACAAATAATAATGATATAGTAGCTAATAAGTTTATCAGGCCCATTTACAACGATATAGTAGCTAATAAGGTTATCACGTCATCAACCTTAATTGCTCTATTTACATTATTTCGCAGCCACTGGAAATGATCACAATTAAATAGTGTTGAGTAAATACAATCTTTGTGGTGTTTCTGAATTTTACCGATACAAAAGAAATTTTAGCTTGAGTGGATATGATGCCTCTGATTTGGTTCTTGTATAATATTTATGGAATTCCAAGTTAGGTGTAATTCTTTCTGTTCCACTTGGCTGATTTGTCCTCTGAGTTTCTATTCGATACCTCTTACCTGTATGAATTTTGGCGCTGAGGATACTTTGCAATTTGCAAAATCTCTTCCATGCTACAATAATGTTTCTAATAAGCTTAGAGTAAAAAAAAGAGTAAAAAAAAAAACAGCCATTCTAAGCATACCAAAAAATTATCTACTAAATTATATATATAACATGTCTACAAAAATACATGTAACGAACTAATTTGAGGATTGATTTTAAGTATAATACAACATTTTTGCTAAAAAAACTCAGGTGACAAGAGCAGTAGGTTTGTGAACTGTGACTCTGTTATTCATGCAACTTCAATTATTTTGTTGAATCCAAAGTACACACATTTAAGAAAATGTTTGTCTAAGAACAAGTATAACGTGTATTAATACGATTGTGAATAGATGAAAAAAACGTATTAAACATCAATGTTCAATAATATTTGACATCAACTTTTAATGCATATTTATAAAATAAAATAAAAACAGACGAAACGCATAAGCGCTATCAATTTTTTTTTTTTTTGGTGATAACAGCACTATCAAATGAATCTATTATATGAAGGCATATTACATATATCAATCATGCTAGGTAACCAATAAAAATTCAGCTAACATCAGCCAATAATTTAAATTAGATATTCTATTTCTTTATGTTTCGGATGTTCTATTTTTAAGTTTCGGATGTTCTGTTTCTAAAAAAATATAATGTTAGTTGATGTTGCTTTAGGTTTCAAATGTTCTATAATTTTCATTTTGGATGTTTTATAAACAGTAGTTTCGGAT
>JASCZI010211452.1:317296-330028 GCA_036250425.1 Stylosanthes scabra | reverse complement strand
GTCATCTATATTTTTCATATATATATATATATATATATATATATATATATATATATATATATATTACTGGTAAAAGCCTGCCGGCACATCCTTCTCCAAAAAGAATCTATTGACTATAATGCAGGTTCTATGACTAATTTGAAATATATAGTAAATTATTAGATGGTCGGCACATCATATTAATTTTTTTAATTATTTTTTTGTGTCTTGGCACATCATATTATTTAAATATTAATGTATCTCTTGGATAGTGAAACAAATAGTGGATGAAAATAATCAAATGTTTAGAGAAGTGGGAAAACAAACAAGAAGCCAAAACAATTAGGTGAGTACTACTACTTACTTTAAAATCACCATGCATGACGACTGAGGAGAACATAAATATATAGTTATTTATTTTGTGTTTATAGAAATATCAGGCTAATTTGGAATTTATTAAACTGTAACTTAAATCTCACTTGGCCATACACGTGTCATATATCTTTTAGAAAGTTCACGTAGCTCATCTGGTCTAATAAACTACTTGTAATTCTATTAGTAGTCTTTTGATCATGTTTAAGTTCTAACTTAAATATAAATACAAATATAACCACAAGTGGCTGAGATATTATTAGTCATTAGCCAACCGTTTCTAATGGCGAACCATCTAGAAATGAAAATGATCTAGGTTTAGAACCATCATATTTGTTATGCTGTTATGCAAACAATTTTTAATAATGGGTAACCCTATTTGAGCGAGCGATATTTTGGCCAATTAAATTTAATCAAATAATTTATTTTTATGCTAAATAGAATATTATTTTAGTGTCAAATAATATAAAAATTATATTTAAATAAAATTTTATTTGATATTAAAATTAGGGATGCACAAGATTCGGACTGGCCTGTAACCCGGTCCGGGCTCGGTGTAAAACTTGTCGGGTTTTATTCATTATTTATGACCTATTATAATTTTTCAGACTGGGTTCGAGTCTTTTTTCGGGTCACCGAGTCCGGTTCCGAAGCCATTTGTTTTAAATTAGAAATACATTTTAAAATAAGATTAGTGATCAAATAGTATATTTTTAAACTTCTATTAATATTTAGTATATTATATAATATTATTTTTGCTTTAAAATAATTAATTTTGGTATAAACATAATATAACATTTGTTAAATTTAATGTTTAAAAATAAAAAAATAGTATTTTTTATATAAAATTTATAAAATTATATACATTATAATTTATATCGCATTTATTAGTGTCGGATCCGGATCTTGTCAAACCTAATTCGATATTATACTTAAGTAAAAAAATTTATACCCGCATATTATTAGGGCGGGTTCGGGTCTCATCAAATCCGATCTGACCCGTCCTATGTGCACCCCTAATTAAAATAGTCTTTTATATAGCATAGTAATAAATAATTTGATTGGATTTAATTGGTCAAAATCACTTGTTTACATGAAATTATTCATAAATATACATATACTTATATTGTTTAAGCTTTAATATGTTTAAAAATAAAAATTTAATATTTTTTTCCTTTGTTTTGCTGCTGGCCAGCTTGTTCCTTTTTTTTTTCTTTTAATTTTGGTCACCAAAAAAATGTTTTTAATATTTTTATACGAATTTTATACAATTCGTTTTTTTTTTTTGACAGAATACACGAGTTTTATACATGAATAAAAAGAGAATAACAAAAAAAGTAAATGGTTGATACAAGAGGAGAAGTAAAAACAAAACCACAAAAACAACATACATAGTGGAAAACAAGAACCCTGCCTTGTAATTATAAACACCAAAAAGGAAATAATGAAGGCAGCCATGGATGAACCTCATCCTCCTTCTTCCCCGCCACCACCACCTTTGCACATAGCCATGTATCCATGGTTCGCCATGGGACACCTCGCTCCATGCCTCCACCTCTCCAACAAGCTAGCAAACAGAGGCCACAGAATCTCCTTCTTCATCCCAAAAAGAACTATCTCAAAGCTTCAACACCTAAACCTTCACCCACACCTCATCACCTTCATCCCCATCAACGTTCCTCACGTTGATGGCCTCCCCCTCCATGCAGAAACACATCAGACGTTCCCTTCGCCCTATACACGCATATCGCCACCGCCATGGACCTCACTCACAAGGACACAGAGCTTCTCCTCAAGGATCTAAACCCACAAATCATTCTCTTTGATTTCCAGCATTGGCTACCAAACTTAGCTCGAAGCTTAGGCATCAAGAGTGTCCAATACATGATAACTTATCCAATTTCCACTTCTTACCTTGGAGAAGGACCAAGAAAGAGGTTAGAACTAACCCAAGAAGATCTCAAGAAACCGCCACCAGGGTTCCCTTGTGATGATGATGATTCTTCTCCCTTCAAGTTTTATACACACGAACTCCGATTCCTAGCTGAATCAAGGAAAAACATTGAGTTTGGAAGCGGTGTTCGTCTATACGATCGGTTCTTCACTGGTACAAAGTTAGCAGATGCAGTAGGATTCAAAGGTTGCGGAGAAATCGATGGGATTTATGCTGATTACATGGAAACTGTTCTTGGGAAGCCATGTTTGCTTTCTGGGCCTCTTTTGCCAGAGCCATCTGACATAGCTTTGGAGAAAAAATGGGAATCATGGCTTAATGGATTCAAACCTGGCTCCATTGTTTATTGTGCTTACGGAAGTGAATCCCCGTTGCAGCAAAACCAATTTCAAGAACTCTTGCTTGGTCTTGAACTAACAGGGTTACCATTTCTTGCAGCTCTTAAGCCACCTACTGGGTTTGATTCCATTGAAGAAGCTTTACCAGAAGGGTTTAAGGAAAGAGTTGAAGGAAGAGGAGTTGTTTATGGTGGATGGGTGCAGCAAAAACTGGTTTTGGAGCACCCTTGTGTTGGGTGCTTCATAACACACTGTGGTTCTGCTTCCATAACTGAGGCTCTTGTGAACACGTGTCAGATTGTGCTGTTGCCACGTTTGGGGTCTGATCATATTATGAATGCGAGGATGATGAGTAGAAAATTGAAGGTTGGGGTTGAAGTGGAAAAAGGTGATGACGATGGGTTTTTTAGCAAAGAGTGTGTGTGCAAAGCTGTTAAGACTGTTATGGATGATGATAATGAAATTGGAAGGGCAGTAAGGGAAAATCACACCAAAGTTAGAAACTTGTTACTTAGGGAAAGTTTAGAGTCATCTTGTGTTGATGGTTTCTGTCACAGACTTAGAGATTTACTTTGAAATTTCATGAATTCTTAAATAATTTAGAATGTAATAATTCAGCCGTTCAAATAAATAAAATGTGCGTGTTTAAAGTTATCTTAACTAACATTTTTCATAATCTATAATAATTAATAAATATTTTTAAAAATTCCATGCATTTTTGTTTCTGTAATTAAAATTTAAATTCTTTATTTGTAAACGATGAGATATCAAAATGAATGATTGAATTTGCAAACACAATACACAAGAGACATGAACAACAAACGTTGATTACGAGGATAAGTGTGGTATTAAGTGCCATGTGTGCATTATAGAATGAATCGTGGAAGTCATGCAAGAGGGTTGGTATTTTGGTAACAGGCTAAGCCAATCGTTTTGTGAAAAAAATAATAATAAATTGAGTTTCTTTAGTTATTTTAAAAGTAAAATTATTTATATTTTGTCTCCATATGCATGACATCTCTGGCCCTTCAAATCGAATATACTGCGAAAAAAAATACATTATTAGATAGAAAAATAATAAATACACATATGAATTATTATACTTCTCCTTCTCGATATTTTTTCACTCTCCCTATATCTGTTCGCTTCTACTTTTGCTTCTACTTTGTCTTCTGGTGGTTCGATAGAAGTCCCTATCTCTATTCTTCTCTAGAACCCTAGAAGAACCGGGGATGAGATTTTTCTTCAATTAATGTCATGATTTGAAGTGGTTGTTGAAAAATCGAGTTCTTGCGATGGCTATGGATGAAATGATTTGTTTATGCACAAGATTTTGGATGATTTTTTTTTATTTTGGATGATATTTTTTATTTTGAATTTAAAAAAAAAATAATTTTAGATGATAATTATTTCTAATTTTAAATATTAATTTTTAGTTAAATTTATTAACTCTGCTATGTTAATTTCGACTGTTATCATTAAATTTGACAATTTGTAAAGTAGAACAATCTTTTCCTATAGAGAGATAAGAAGGGATAGTTTCTTTCCAAGAATAATACCCCCTACCTAACACAACAAAGTCAACTGTTATTGAATTTAATTAGTAATTTAATTTTTCCCTTAATCCTAATTGGCTTTATTATTTAATTGTTAAAAAAGTTATTTATACATTAAAATCAATTATTTTATTAGATTTTGGTTGCCACTATTTTCATTCCCTTCCCTCATGTGTTTCTCTTTGTTATTTAGCTGATTTATGCGTTACTTCCTTTCCTAAGTAGTTTCCTAAGTAGTTTCAATGTAATTTTTTTTTGTTTGCTCTTTTTTTTTAATTTTCTGCCCATTTTTTAGTAAAAGATAAATAAAAAAATTTTGGTAGCTATAATTTTTTCGATGAGAAAGTCTTAGTAGCCAATATTAAAAAGACAATAAAAAGTCAATATTATTTTTTCTTTTCTTCTTTTTCTCTTTTATCATTCATTATATCCATAATTATACTCATTGGTCTTTATTAGTGCCTAACATTGATTCCGTACCATTATTCTTTTTCGATATATAGTCATAATTTTTTATTTTAACATTTGTTTTCATTTATTATTTATTATTGAATTAGATACATAATATTAAATATTATAACTATATAATTATGAATATTATTTATTATATATTTATATGTAATTATAAATTTTAAGTTAAATATAATAATTTAAAATTATGACTATCTACCATCATTATTATTATTATTATTATTATTATTAATAAGTGTTTTGAAAATAAATGAAAATAGTTTAATTTCTCCCATAGTTTAGCTAACACGATCCTTAAAGCACATGATAACTTTATCAAAAATTCTATTTGTACACTAAAATCAGCCACTAAAATCACCCACCAATGTATAATACGCGTTGAAATACAATATACATGTATAGTTTAACTTATTAACAATGCGTATTTTATATTTCAACGCGTATTATATACATTGGTGGGTGATTTAGTGGCTGATTTTGGTGTACATCTGGCAAAATTCTAAATTTATTATTAATAAAAATTTTAAAATATTTACCTTTAATTAATGTAAAATAAAAACATTGAAAACTTAAATATTTTATATTTTCAATAAAAATTTTCTAATCTTATCCAAATTAGCTAAACCCTTAATTTAAATCATATATTTTAAAATAATTTTTTTATAAATGTTTATTAATAATTTGCCAATTAAAAATAAGGCACGAGTCCAAAAATTTTTTTTATTATAAGAACAGCTAACAACTTTTCGAGTTTTGGTATGTGCATATAAAAAATCATCTGCTAACCTAGACAAGCACATACTTCAACACCAAGAGAAAGTCAGAAACACCTCGAAAACTCAAAAACAAAATTTTGCAATTATATACACTTCAACACCAACAGAAGAAGACACTCCTCTGATGGCAGCCATGGAAGAAGCACCTCCTCCTCCTCCTCCTACTCCATTACACATAGCCATATTTCCATGGTTTGCCATGGGACACTACACCCCATTCCTTCACTTCTCAAACAAACTTGCAAACAGAGGCCACAGAATCTCCTTCCTCGTCCCAAGAAGAACAATCTCAAAGCTTCAACACCTAAACCTTCACCCACACCTCATCACCTTCATCCCCATTACTGTTCCTCACGTCCATGGCCTTCCCCATGAAGCTGAAACAACTTCAGATGTTCCCTTCTCTCTCTTCCCTCTCATTGCCACAGCCATGGATCAAACACAGAAGGACATCGAGCTTCTCCTTAGAAAGCTTAATCCGCAGATTGTGTTCTTCGATTTCCAACACTGGCTACCCAATATAACTCACAAACTCGGCATCAAATCCATGCAATACTGGATCGTGTTTCCGTTTGCAATGGCCTACTTTGAAAAAGGAGTAAGACAGAGACAGAGTCAAGGAGAAGATTTAACGGAATCTGATCTCATGAAACCTCCACCAGGGTTTCCCGATTCATGGGTGAAGCTTCACCCACACGAGCTTCGCTTCTTAGCTTCCACAATGAAATGGGAATTCGGAAGCGGTGTTCTGATACATGATCGTTTCAGAATTGGTAGAGAGTTAGCAGATGCAATTGGATTCAAAGGTTGCAGAGAAATCGATGGTCCGTACGCTGATTACATTGGAGATTTTTACAAGAAGCCATGCTTGCTTTCGGGGCCTCTCTTGCCAGAGCCATCAAACATGGCTTTGGAAGAGAAATGGGAATCATGGCTTAATGGATTCAAACCCGGTTCTGTTGTTTATTGCGCTTACGGAAGTGAATCCCAGTTGCAGCAAAACCAATTTCAAGAACTCTTGCTTGGTCTTGAACTAACCGGTTTACCGTTTCTTGCAGCTCTTAAGCCACCTACTGGGTTTGATTCCATTGAAGAAGCTTTACCAGAAGGGTTTAAAGAAAGAGTTGAAGGAAGAGGAGTTGTTTATGGTGGATGGGTGCAGCAACAATTGGTTTTGGAGCACCCTTGTGTTGGGTGCTTCATAACACACTGTGGTTCTGCTTCCATAACTGAGGCTCTTGTGAACGCGTGTCAGATTGTGCTGTTGCCACGTTTGGGGTCTGATCATATTATGAATGCGAGGATGATGAGTGGAAAATTGAAGGTTGGGGTTGAAGTGGAAAAAGGTGATGATGATGGGTTTTTTAGCAAAGAGAGTGTGTGCAAAGCTGTTAAGACTGTTATGGATGATGATAGTGAAATTGGAAGGGCAGTAAGGGAAAATCACACCAAAGTTAGAAACTTGTTACTTAGTGAAAATTTAGAGTCATCTTGTGTTGATAGTTTCTGTCACAGACTTAGAGATTTACTTTAAAATTTCACGAATTCTTAAATAATTTAGAATGTAATAATTCACCCGTTCAAATAAATAAAATGTGCGTGTTTAATGTATAATAATTAATAAATATTTTTAAAAATTCCATGCATTTGTGTTTATGTAATTAAAATTTAAATTCTTTATTTGTAACCGACGAGATATTAAAACGAATGATTGAATTTGCAAACACAATACACAAGAGACATGAACAACGAACATTGATTACGAGGATAAGTGTGGTATTAAGTGCCATGTGTGCATTATATAATGAATCGTGGAAGTCATGCAAAAGGGTTGGTATTTTGGTAACAGGCTACAAGATCTTGAAAATCACACCAAAGTTAGGAATTTGTTACTAAGCAAAGATCCTTGAGTCTTCTTGCCTTGATAGTTTCTGTCGCAAGCTTCAAGATCTCTTGTGATTTTATGTGTTTTGTTGATGTATGTGAGAGGTTGAAGATTGGTGTGTGACTGTGTGTGTGAAATTTGATATGTTTAATTAACAAATTATTATTTAATAGTTTTCAACCATCAACTTTATATTAAGATAACCATATAAAATAACAAGTTTTGTGTACGACGAGTGCACTAATCAATAAGGTGCTATAAATGTTTAAAGTCCTTATAAAAAAAATAAATGTTTAAAGTCTTTAAAAATTTAGATGAAGAATTTTAAATTCTAACAAATTTTATTATTATAAAACAAATAATAAATACTAAGATATATTAGTATACTAATGTATTTAACAGAAGGAACTAATTTATTTAACAGAAATAATAACTAAAAATTTCCAAAATATAAATTTTATTGACACATTTCCAGTTTGGGTTTGACACATTTCCAGTTTGCATGCATGCAAGACTTTTTTCACTGGATAAAAAATATACTACCTGATTAAATGACATTAAAATAGTATTTTATTTGATATAAAAATAAATAATTTAATTAGATATAAAATAATATATAATTTTTATAATAAAAAATAAAATATTTTATATAATTAAAATTCAACTATTTATAAAAAATATTCTTTTTTTTATTATTTTTCTCTTCATTATAACATTCACCAATGTATATACACTTACCTATTTAGTATTACTATTTGTTTTTCAGTATTCCAACAGGGTTATATACCAAGAGAGAAAATTAAGCGGCTATTAAAATTTGTATAATAATACATGTACATGTGCATGCATTTATTTTTTTAAAATAATTCTTATATTTTTTTACTCAAATTTTTTTATACTAAATTTTATTATTTTATTTTTAAAATGTATATATTATATTTTATTATTTCTATACTTAACGTATAAATTTATTAAATATAAAAATATACGAATAAATACATAAATACAGATATATGTATGTACACTTATAATCTTATATATATTCTTAAAATTTATCTCATTTAGACTTTAGCATAGCAAACTGTTTTCATCTCTAAGGTGAGATAACGTGATGTTTAATGTCAAAAAAAAAAAAATAATGCGATGTTTTAACTAGAACACTCTCCATAGTTCTACTTGAGAAGCACAAAACTGTCTTAGATTTGACACACAGGCATCGGCCTCCCATCCATTTTCCAATACATTTGGTGGGACTTATAAGCTCAAAAAACTCAAAAAGTTGCCTTGGAATTATCTTTAAAATTTATTAATTTAAGGCTTTAAGAAATAAGATGTTGAGTTAGACATAATAATGAGTTAGACATAATAATTTTTATTTTATATTTTATATTATCTCATCACTTATTTTTTTTCGAAATTTCTTGGTAGTTAAGCAGATTATAAGTTTTGTCAGATAATAAATAACTCAGAAAAAAAGTTTTTTTAATATATTTTTAGTGATTATTTATTGACGAGCGTTGTTAATAATAAATATTTTTAACGAAAAGAGTAAATATTCCTCCCGATCTCTGAACTTTTTTATTTTAGACAAGGCATCCCTTAATGAATCGAAATTTCCAGGCCCCTAAATAATTAAAAAATGAGACAAATCGACCCTTAAATGAGACAAATCAACCCCTAAAACCACCTGAAAATTGGTGCGCCCTTCTCAAACACGCTTTCTTTTTTTTTCATCTCCTCATTCATTAAACTCATCATTATTCATCCATTTTGATTCATTCAATTAATTTCTAGTTTTTTTAGTCGTTAGAATACATTTGAATACATTTAATTGGTAAAATTTGGTTCAGCTCCTCATGAACATCCGATTCAGTTCTTATTGAAATTTCGGTTCTCCTTTTTAATAAAAATCCACTTAGGCGTAATTCTGATTTTCATGAAATCCGGTTCATTTTTTTTTAATGAAAATCATCTTCATTGTTCTTTGAAATTCCGATTCAGTTTTTCATCTAGGCAATCAAGCCTTTTTGACAACCACTCTGACACACGCGCACAAGGTTTTCTCTCTCTTCAAAAGGCGCGCATTTCTCAAACACACACTAGACAAAAGTGGGTGTATATGACTTGGTTGAGACTTGGTTGCTCAAATGCTTATATATATAGTATTATTGTTTTTTTTAAAATGTATTGATGAAAAAGTTAAAATTATTTATTTAGTTTCCCTACACATATATTTTTTAATAAATACTAAATTGATACTTATATAAAATATCATTATTATGTATTAATTATTTTTATTTTTTATTATCTATTTATTAAAATATATATTTACTTAATAATAATCATATTTTTACATAAATATAAAGTTGATATATGTTAAAAAGAAATATGAATAACATTATTGTTATTTATTGTATTATAGGGAAGGTCTATGGTGAAGACATTAAAATATTTTCTAGTGAAGATAGATAGATGCTTTGATTGAATCTTAACCATTGATTTGTGCTATTAAAATCTGATGTGTAATTAATGCTATCATTATGAGAAAAATTAACTTCTAAATATGATAATATTCTTACTAGAAGATACTTAAATGTCTTCGTAGTAAAATTTTCCATTCTCTTAGCGTAGTAGATATCTAATGCATTATGCATGCCAACCTGCCGAGGGTAGTTAACACGAGGATAATCAATGTTCGGTAGCTAATAAATTTTTGGCCAATAATAAAAAATTAATAAAATGAGAGAAACTCAGTCCATAAATAATGAAGCCCAAATAAATAATAATATTTTAAACTTGTTAGTTAATGTTAATTACCAAAATATTGATAACCTAGACTTTCTCGAGAATAATATATAATAAATGAAAGTGTATGAAATTGATAGTTGATGGTCCATAATAATTTTTTTTTTCTCTTTCTAACTCATTAATAACTTTTAATTTAATTTATTGGCTCTATATTAGCTTCCTAATATTCATTTCGAAGCATTATTCAAAATAAAAATAACTATGTATGCCATCTATCCATTATTTAAAAGTTTAGAGTTTTAAAAACATTACCTTCTTGCTTTCTGAAAAATAAGTTATTTTTAATACGCTTTGGAAGTATTGCATACCGGTTCTTATAATAATTCCAATAACTTATTCCAAATATTATTCAGTTATCCTATTCTCATTTTTAATATATTCTTATCCTAAAATATTTCTATATCGTCAGACACCTATATATCCATTTAATAGATTTTATAATATAACATTACAACAGATCGACAAATGGAAATTGTTTTAAAAATAGTAAAAGTAGGTATTACGTTTAATTATTACTTTCTGATTATTAATTATTATTCTTAGTACCAATTAGGAAGTATGCATTCACGCTTATTTTAATAGAAAATAAAGAGATGGATTAGGAATTAGATTATTAGAATATATGTGTTAACATCAAGAATGATATCCATAATCTATGACTTTGCCACTTGCCCACTCCTATAACAAATATTATTGGAAAAATATATTTCAATGCTTGAGTAGTTTTGTACTTTTGTTTCATTAATTTCAATTATAAATATATTTGATAAAAATAAATAAACGAATAAAGTTAAGTTTTTTTAAAAAAAAAAAATCAATGTGCCACCATATTTTCTTGGACATTTTTCTTTTTCTTTTTTTATTTTTTCACCTCGTCGCTTAACATAAAGAATAAGGAAAAATAAATATCAATTTAAATAATAAATATATAATTGATTGAATATATATATATATATCAATTCATATATTTTTATATTTAATAAATTCACGTGTCAAATACAAAAATAATAAAATTTAATATAAAAATTTTGAACATATAAATAATAAAATTTAACATAAAAATTTTTAGTCACACAAAATAAATATTATTTTTTTTAGATGGAAATATGAATGTGTTCACACTTCACGTGCATGACTACCCTAAGCGATTAATTATCATTGCCCCTTTAATCATCAACGATTAATTATCATTTTTCTTTTTTAAATTACACAAAAACCAGTCACCACAAAAAATGACACAAAAACCAACTATAATACGTATATATACATCAAAATTCAAAATATGGCGTTATATAAAATATATATTAAAGTAAAATAAATTATATAAGTACTTATATTAAAATAAATAAAAATAATTTTAATTTGGCAATAATGTTTTTATTTTTTAAATTTTTTTTAAAATCATACATCGAGCACAATTTATTTTATGGCCAATACTCAGTCCACTAACATATATTAGGTGAGACTTCAACTTTTTCATTTTTTTTTATATTTAACATCACTCGTGCAACTTAGAAACTATTATTATACTCCTTTAAATTATGAGAAAGTAGGGGTGTTTATGGTGGCCAAGGTCCGGCCCGGTCCCAATGAAATTTGGGTATTTTTTATTCGGCTTCGAAGTAACCCGAGTTAGGATTTAAGCCAATAAAACCTACTAATAAAAATATGAAATCGGGTCAGGGCCTAGGTTCGGGTCATCCGGCCCCGGTCCGATAGCCCGGTAGTATAAAAATAATGTAAAAAATTAAAATTTATAGTAGTGTAATTATAAAATTATATACGATATGATTATGTTATACATAACCAATATGAATATGTTACTTCAAACTTTAAAGTTTGGCCCAAATATGTTATGAGCCTACTAGACCCACTACGGTCCAACTTCTAATTCTAGAAATTAAAATGTAGGTGTTTAATTATATTACATGAGTTAAGAACATGATTCTTTAATTTCGAACAAAAGAGAAAAATTCAAAATTAATAATTCCAATATATGTTAGTTGAGAATTATTGTTGAATATTATTGCTGAAAGTTATAACATTCTTTTTCTTTAGATAAATTTATAGAATTCTTTGATTATGTGTAATATAAGTTAGTATTATCATTATTATTAATATTATAAAAAATTATTTGGGGCTAAATTTTTTAATAATATTATTGCTTATATTAATATCATCGATGATTATAATTTTTTTTTAATTTAATTTGGATAGACCCGCCTTCACCCGGGTTTTACCCGATTTTCACCCGGCCTAAAAAGAAGGAGATTTCATCGGATTTGAAGCCGGGCTAGGTCTCAATAATAGACCCGAGGTATATTTTGGGCCGAGCCTAGGTCAAAGAAGACCCGGCTTCATGTACACCCGTATGAGAAAGTTTAAGAAGCCCATAATTTATTAGGCAATAAATGGCGAATAATTTTTTTTTTTTTTTACTATATACAGAGTGTAAGACAACAAATAATCAAACCTCTTTAATTTCTCTCAGCGCAATTACATCCCTTCAATTTTTTTTGTTGTCTGCCATGGCTGAAGAAGCTTCTTCGCTCCACATAGCAATGTGTCCATGGCTTGCCATGGGCCACCTCAC
>JASCZI010211452.1:260573-290581 GCA_036250425.1 Stylosanthes scabra | reverse complement strand
TTACTTGGACTTGAACTAACAGGTTTTCCGTTTCTTGCAGCAATTAAACCCCCTCAGGGGTATGATTCTGTTGAAGAATCGTTACCGGAAGGATTCAAAGAAAGGATAAAAGAAAGAGGTGTTGTACACGGTGGATGGGTGCCCCAACAATTGATCTTGGAGCACCCTAATGTTGGGTGCTTCATAACACACTGTGGAGGGGCTTCTGTGACGGAGGCACTTGTGAATGAGTGCCAGCTTGTGTTGTTGCCTGGGCCCTACGGAGATCACGTGATCAATGCAAGAATACTGGGAGGGAAGTTGAAGGTTGGGGGTGGAAGTGGAAAAAGGCGAAGAAGATGGGTTGTTTAGCAAAGAGAGTGTGTGCAAAGCTGTTAAGATTGTGATGGATGATAAGAATCAAGTTGGAAGAGAAGTCAGAGAAAATCATAGAAAAATAAGGAATCTCTTTTTAACAAATGATTTTGAGTCTTATTGTGATGATGGTTTCATTCTTCAGCTTCAGGATTTGCTTTAACTAACTCTCTTTTTTTATGGCTATCTTCTCTTGTTTAGCACCAATATTGTGTACCTAAATTGTGTATAATTCAAATATAATAAATTACACTGAATTTATAGATTTATACAATGTCAAAAATTTAGTGTATTGATAAACTGTTAACAAAAAATTATTAGTCTTATAAAACTTATTTATTTCTAGATGACTTTGCTTAGTAAAAAATTAGTTTTGTAGCTTATTAATATATAAAAAATGTTTTATTAGGGTGTTATTTGTTAGCATAATACATCACTTTTTTTAAGGCTGAGTATTAATACGTTTAATCTAAATACAACTACTAGATGTATTATTATATACACTTGTACACATTATTTAACGATACGAAAAATATAAACATTTACACAAAAATAAAAGTTTTTGCCATTAAACTATTGGGATTTTTTTTATAAATAAATAAAAAAAAATTCGAAATTTACAATTATGAGCGCGGATACAAGAATTTACATAAATAAATTCTCTTTACTTATTTTGAAATCAGTGGCTCCGGAGTCAATAATCCCGAGTGTAGGTCAGTAACCCGAGATACATGAAAATCGAAATTTTGCCCCTATCTCGGGTCTATATATGCTAATGTTATGGAATTTGAAGTTAACTCATGTGTTGGTCGACCCTACAATGTATCTATTCTTGAGTAGACCATCATGAATCATTATATTTTTCTTTAGCGTGGAATCCACTTCATTATTATTAATATTGTCTCTTTAATTTAATTAGATAGATTTGGTCACACATTTAACAATTATTGAGAGAGGACCTTGACTACTTATATATACCATTTCTTAATAATATTATTGCAATATATATATATATATATAGTCACCAAAATATATATATATATATAAATGACACTCTTTTGTCTTTTTTATTTTGGACAAATTCAAATAATCACTCTTCAAAATATATAATAATCCAATTATGACATCTAATATTCCTCCCTTACGAGGAACAACAACTTTAGTGCATTCTTTCTCACTTCTCATTTCGTATAAAAACATCAAAATTGTTTTAAAAAATTATCTGTAGCTACTAATTAAATATACAAAAGGTGATTAATTTGTCCTCTCTACTTGTTTCCAAGGCCTAGAAAAAGCAACGCTCATCGTCAATTGCAGTTGTGTCAAAAGAATGAATCATCACTTTTCAACCCACCACTAGTGATATATGCATTAGCCTATCGGCCCGAGATGAGTAAAGAAGACTTATTTTCATAAATTCGTATATCCGCACCCATATATATAAATTTGAATTTTTTTTATTTATTTAAAAAAAATATTCTAAACTATTGGCATCAACTATCAATCCATATCTAGGGACCTTCCACCGCCTCCGCATATCCCGTTTATATTTTTGCCCATTCTTATTTTATTTTCGTTGTTGATCCTCACTTAAATATTTTTTTTAGAAACGCGGATATATATATTCATCATGTGTATTAAAGCTTAATAAATTATTTTATAAATACAATAAAATTAATTATAATAATTTAACATAATTTAATAATAATTATTCAACAAATGAAATTTAACGTATTAACTATTAAGACATATAAAACAACATAAATTCAACATAATATATCATAATAATTATTTTATTAACATAAATCTAATATAATCTATCATAAAATCAACAAATGAAAATCTTTTATAATTTCATTCCCTCTCTGCAGAAATTTAGCAATTCCCCCGTAAGTTCCTCTTAGCGGATTTTTTTGACAAATCCTGGAGTAGATAAGATTGCCATTCTAGTCGTAAGTGGCGGAGCCACATACATTGCAAGGGGGCAGTGGCCCCCAAAGTTTTTTTTCCTTTCATATTTATATTTTGGTCCCTTTTGTTTTTAAAAATTAATTTTATAACATATTTATATTTATAATAATTTTATTTTTACATTAAAATTAGTCACAAAAATTAGTTATTATGTATTTATACATGAATATATACGTAATATATGTGTAATTTTATGATTTTCAATATGTATTGTATATTTTAATATGCATTATACACTAGTAATTAATTTTGGTGACAAATTTTAGTATGCAAATAATATAATTTATTTATAAATTAGTCATTAATGTATAATACATATTAAAATATAAAATATAATTATAGCTAATATTAATGTAGAAATAGAATTATTGTTTAAAAATAGGTGAATGCTATGGTACCTTTTCTTTTTGAGAGGGTAATTTACCTCTCTAGCCTATTGATTCACAATTAACTTAATAAATAATCTCTTTTTTTAGTGTTTAATGTATAATCTTATTTAAATAAGAATTTTCTATGATATTTTGTGTTTTTTTTATGAGATGAGCACATAATATAACATTTTTTTTTCATTCTTCCCTGTCATACAAAAAGAACAAGTGATATAATATATCGTTTTTTCCATTCTATATGGTCATTCTAAATCAAATTCAATAAAAAATAGAAAATAGATAAGTAATGATATACATTCCAACTATAAAAAAATTATTTATTAAATTAATTATGAATTAATATACTAAAAAGGATAAATTATCCTCTCAAAGAAAAATGATATCATAGCATTCACCTTAAAAATATATAATAAAATTATCAATCATCATCTTTTAAAAAACACTTTTTTTCCCCCTAACTAAAGGGTCTTGCTCCGCCTCTGCTAGTCGTAGAGGAGTTTTGCACATGTTTGTAATGGAGAAAAACGTCAACTAATTTTGTAACTCTTAAATGCTACACGCCTACGCATCAACACCTTATGAAAACGTATGGTACGTATAATTAGTTATAAATTTTTTATTTTTATTATTAAATTAAATATATATAATATTACATATTATAATATATATAATTATAAATATTATGTATATAAAATTATAAATATTAAATTAAATATAATAATTTTAGATTAGGCTACTTATTATGATTTCTCCAAATAATGGTTAATCATCCAAAAACTATCAAATGTATAGAGTTTTTTTTTTCGTCCTATTAGGGTTCTCTTGTGCTCTAGTGTTCTGCTAGAGTTTTTTTTTACCCTATTAGATTTTCTCTTATACTCTAGTGTTCTGTTAGAGTTTTCTTTTGTGTCCTATTAGGATTTTTTCTCTTGTGCCCTAATAAGGTTCTTCTAATGTTCGGTTAAAATTTTCTCTTGTTCATTTGGAGTACTCAAAAAATATTAAAGAAAGAGTGAAGATTTGTGTTGAATAGGTTTATTAGAAGAATCTTTGCTGTTGTATTCCGAACAATAGAGACAGATTTCAAGATAATCTGGTGTTCAAAATGACATAAGAGTATTTTGCAGGATGTGTTAGGGTTTGAAGTGACATTCCATAAACTGAAAGGATCTGTATATCCTATTCTCTATGAAGCCAACAATCAATCTCGATTATATGGTGGAATTTAAATTGAAATCTTGTGGTTTCTACATAATAGTCTTAAGGGTACTATGGTCTACGGAAAAATATCCACGACTGTCTCCCAGCGCCAACATATCTTTGAAGTCGCATCTTCTCCAAATGATTTTTGCTTCCGTCGTTGAGATAAACCTTGAGTTTCAAAGATAACACCTTTCTTTGTTTTTTAATATGAAATACAACTGCCTTCTAATAAATAAAAAAAAAAACTACCAAATGTATAGTTGTACTATTACACAAAAGAGTTAATTCATAACGTTAGTCCAGCTAAACCATTACAACCAGGAATATCACGCCACTCAATTTCACATTCAATTTCACCACACTCAACATTTTCTAATCTTAGAATCATGTGTTGGATTATATTGCCATCCCTCCAAAAGCAAGTGCTCTCATCAGCAAGACAATTAATACGATCTGGTTGAATCCTCTTCACAACACATCCATCTGGAAGATTCTCCAAACCCATCAAACGGCACTCAATGTACGGCCTTAAGTCTATCATTGCATCCCCCATTTCATCATCTGCTGTGAACGTGTCTTTGTCGAAAACTTGCTGCTTATACATTAAATAATACATACAAATTAAACCCCATTAACAATGATTATTTATCATATCACTATGTTATTCTTGTGTAATTTTCTTGAACGTAACACATACATACCAGATATATTGGAGTTGCAACATCTTTAACGTAAAGAGTCAATTCTTCATTCCATACTGGATTAATATTTTTACGTACGAACGCAGTTTTCAGCTTCTGCATATACCAATCAAATATCAAATTTAAAGAGTCAATTTGCTATATTATGTATTAGGATCGTATATCCATTGAGAAGAAAATAAACTGATGATGGCAATAATTGATGATGTATGTCTAACCTGTTCATCCATTTTGACAACAACATAAGGATCGCTTGAAAAAGCATCGCGTTTTGCAAGATTAATGCCTCTCTTAATCCTAAGCTTAATAAAACCAAGTATAGCTTCCATTGAAATTATAGTCTTTTTTTGTTATAGGCTCGGAAGGACAATGATGAAGATCTTGATGATGATGATATTGATAATGCATGCTCCTGTTCATCTCTTATCTATATGAATATTAAAATCAAGAAAATTGTGATAACCAAAAGCAACTCGATCAACAAGAATATGTTATGCAGTTATAAATTAGGATATATTATGAAACAGAATTGACAGTTAAACAAAAGGATATCAAAATACAATTGAACATCAACAACTGAACTCAACTAAAAGAATATGTAATTATTAGTGTCAAGTACATACACGTACAATGTTGTTTCTTGTCCCATTTTTTCACCGATGTAGATTAGATGTATATCTTTTGTCATTTAACTTAAAAGTTCTGTTCTAGAGATCGGTGAGCTAAGACCAGACGGGTCCATCATCATCCACAAATCGTTATTCTGGTCGCCGTGGCTTCACACATACAATGGAATTCTGGTCATATATATAGTTACGACTACGTATACATAAAAGTCTTTTCATAACTCATCCATATATTACAACATATCTTAAATATAATAAAAAAAAACACATAAATTTAGATATTTTGTTTTTTTTTTAAATTCTCTCTCCCATTTTAAACTAACAACCATAATTTATTCTAAATTAATTTCAAATTTTAAAACGGAAATTTCAACTTTTTCAATTAACATATTGATAATTAATAAAAAAAATAATGCTAATTAAATTCAAAATTTAAAAACATAACAGATTCATAAATTTAAAATTAAAATAGAAAAAAGAGTGAGCATAAACTTATAAATAATTTACACAAATTACAATAGTCAAACTTTATAAAAGAAATGTAAAAACATATGCATTTAATTAATCAGGTTAATAGGGTCTCGTCACTTCAAAAAGAGATAACTCTCAATAATTTTGGATGTGTTTATAAAACAATATATGTTCAATATATTATTTTAGATGTGTTTAATTGATTGAAATAATACAAAATATTTTCGAACATGATTAATTCAGACACATCTAAAATAATATAATAACACATAAAATAAGTAATGAACACATCTAAAATAATATAATTAAAACAAAAATTAATTAAAAATACATATGCAACTTATAATTTTTCTCATAACCAACAAAATAAATTATTAACACATCTAAAATGTAAAAATAACGAGAGCTTGAGGAATAGAGTTGGACTTGAGGAATAGAGAATACATGTAACTGAAATTTGAACCCATGTATGTATAGAAATTTAAAAACAAAAAAAATTAAAAAAACAATGAATCAGTTACACAATAGCTATTAATGCTTTTTGGTTGCGGTTCACAATTTTCAAAACGTGTGTAGTTTGAAAAATAAAAAAAAAACAATAAATACATATAGGCATATAGATTCTGTCCTAAAATATAGGAGGATAAAAAAATTAAAAATTAAAATAAAAATAGATAAGGTTAATTATGACTGATTTATGGATAATAAGCTATGTACATCTAGATTTTTTCATACTATTTTTGCACTATAATATATTATTGTTGAATATTCTTTTTTATAGTTAGAGTTAATCAATAATATTCCTAACACTTTTTAATTAGTTACTTACTAGCAATCCTAAAATATATTCTACTAGAATAACTTTTTACTCTATATTTTACACAATAACACCCTAAAAGAAATACATCCCACTCAATATATATAATTGGAGAAAAATAGTCAAAAAAAATATAATTGTAGAAAATTTGAATTACACTATCTATATGTATGTATTTCTTTTTTAAGGTTACATATCATAATTAAAGACAAAAAGATTACTATTTAGATATTGCTAGTTAGCTAGCTTCCCAAAATTAAATTGTGTTTATTGGATTAATTAATTTATAAAACTTCAATATTAACAATATTATATTGCATATGATTAAAAATACAAAAAGTAACTATATTTTAATGGTTAATAATGTATAAGATGAACAATTTAAATTAGTTGAGTGGTGAATTAAGTCAAATTACTTAACTAAATTTTGAAAGTTGGAATTTTGCATCATATACACAACAATTTATTGATGATTTAGCATATTCTTAAAGTCTTATATAATATATATTAAAATATAAAATAAATATTAAAAATAAGTAAAACAAATTTGGCATTTATCAACAGAAAAATTATTTAATATAAATATAAATTGATACAAATAAAAAAATATAATATAAATTTATCACTTATATCTTACAAAAATTAAAATAAATTATTCTCATAAAAAACTAAAATAGATTATAGAAGATAAAACCTATCCCCTCTCCCATGTTATTATTATACACGTGGACGTGGAGATAATATTGACATG
Source organism: Stylosanthes scabra (assembly GCA_036250425.1). Classification (NCBI taxonomy): domain Eukaryota; kingdom Viridiplantae; phylum Streptophyta; class Magnoliopsida; order Fabales; family Fabaceae; genus Stylosanthes; species Stylosanthes scabra. Next base: position 283,298 of record JASCZI010211452.1, on the reverse strand, counting down.
CATAAATTAATTTGGTTGTGTTAAATAATTTTTATTGGATTACGACGAATTGTTATAATTCATAGTGTTGTATTTATAAAATAATTTGTTAATTTTTTAATAAATATTCAATCCGGCCTCTTAACATTTTCAGTTCGAATAAGTCCATCCAAACGATTTAAAACTCTTAATCCGGCCCTTAACAATTTAAAAATTAAGATAAATAGGCTCTTAAAATCCGTTTATCAACTATAAATCCTAACCTCACAATCGGTTTTAAGGACCTATTTGTCCTAATTTTAAAATGGTCGAGGGTCGGATTGGGGTTTTTGAATCATTAGGGATGCGCTTGTCCAAATTAAAATGGTCAGAGATCGGATTGAGTGTTTACTCTTAATATTTTATAGCTGTAGATTTTTTTAAAATGGGAACCCAGGATGAGAGATCAGAGGATGGAAAGGAAAATTATAAACGGGAATGGGCAGGAGGAGATATAATGTTAATAGTATCGAACCCTACAATTAATTTGCCCAGGATCGCTCAATCCCTACAATAAACGCCATTTTGGTCCCTGAGATTCGTGAATTGTATCAGGATAGTCCATGAGATTCCAATTGCACTATTTTAGTCCTAAAGATTTAAAAAATTGCACCAAATTGGTTCTTGACCCTCTTTTCTGTATAATTTTGGTTGATTTCGTAAGTGACATAATGACTGTCTTGCATGTTTGACAACATAAAACGATGTGTCTTCATTTATGATGCTCAACAGTAGTTAAAATAATATTATTTGATACCTAAGAAGCATAAATGGAAGAATTATGGAGGGATTAGATAGTAGATAAATCATTTTTCATGATCATTTAACGTTATAAGTAAAACAACGTCATTTTATGTTGTTCAACATGCAAGGCAGTCGTCATGTGTCTTACAAAATTTACAAAAATTAGACTGAAGAGGGGGTCATGGACCAATTTTGTGCAATTTTTTCAATATTGGGGACCAAAATGGTGCAATTAGAATTTCAGGAACAATTCTAATGTAACTCACAAATTTTAGGGATCAAAATAAGATTTAACTCTAATAACAACATAACATAATTTCAGTATAATTTTCTCTCAATAACAACCATAACACTATATGAAAAGAAGAAAAATACTATAAATAATAATATTCTATTCTCTACTAACTTTCTTAATAGAAAGGAAGTGAAAACTCTCTCAATTTACCCCCTTACATTTTATAATTCCACTTAAAAACATAATCTATGCATATCATGTTACAACAATTTTAATTCAATTTGAATTCTTCTTCTTTTTGATGTTATGGAATCTTTTAAGAATTTAGAGTTTGAGTTTAGGTCAAACTTTTTTTTTAATTTCAATTTGAACCCTTCTTTTTTAATTCTTTTGAAGCCTCTAGAGTTTTATTTCATGAATGATAAAGATAATATGCTTGATTTAATTTCCAACAGATAATAATGAGATCAAAAGATATAGAGTACAAATATTTTATACATTTTATCTCAGTATTTGAGGGATTAGTTATTGGAATTTCGATCTGGTGATACCCTCGTGCACAACAAAAAAAATAGAGTAAAAATATAGTATTTATCGATAGAAAAATTATTTGGTATAAATATAAATTTAATAATTCTATGTAAATAAGTGGTTTTGACTAACCAAGTCTTTTATTTCTATGCTAAATGATGCACATAAAACTTTATTTAGGTGCAATTTTTATGCTATTTGATACCGAAATAATATTATATTTAGCATAGAAATAAATTACTTGATTGAACTTGGTTAGCCAAAACCACTTATTTAAATTACGTTACCGATAAATTAATACAAATAAAATAAATTTCTTATAATATATATTTTATCACTTATATTCTACGAAACTAAAATAGATTATAGAAGATAAATCAATTTGGGTTGGGCTAGTGATTAGCTCACTAGTTCGCTTAAGCAAGTATCGAAAATTCGAATCACGCCTCGTGCATACAGCAACCAAATGACCAACAACAAATTCTTAAATAGAATTTAAATCCGCAAAAAATTATTCATCCACCTAGCTTAGCAACCAAAAAAAAATTATAGAAGACAAAACATATCCCCTCTCCTTAGTTATTATTATACACGTGGAGATAATAATGACACGCATAAAAAATATAGAGTACAAATATTTTCTACATATATACACAAGAAATTAAGTTGGCGTCATAGCTCATATTTCATAACCAGAAAACGGAGCACAAAAAACATCACAAAACTCCTTTCCGCCATGGATGCTTCTTCTCCTCTGCACATAGCCATGTTTCCATGGTTTGCGATGGGACACTTAATCCCATTTCTTCACCTCTCCAACAAGCTTGCAAAGAAAGGCCATAGAATCTCCTTCTTCACCCCAAAAAGAACACAATCAAAGCTACAACACTTGAATCTCTACCCTCACCTCATCACCTTCGTCCCCATCACTGTTCCCCACATCGACCCCCTTCCCCTCCATGCAGAAACCACCTCAGATGTCCCCTTCTCTTCCTTCAAACACATCGCCACCGCCATGGACCTTACAGAGAACGACATAGAGCTTCTCCTCCAGAATCTAAAGCCGCAAATCATTCTCTTCGATTTCCAACCTTGGCTTCCAAACTTGGCACGACGCCTCGGCATTAAGAGTGTCCAACACCCAATCGGTAACCCAGCCACATCTGCTTACCTTGCAGTCCAAGCAAGAGGAACGCACTTTACTGAAGAAGATCTTATGACACCACCTCATGCTTTCCCAGATTCATGCATCAAGCTTCGTGCACACGAAGCTCGATCCCTCGCAAGCGGCAGCAAGTTGGAGTTTGGCAGTGGTATCACCATCTATGATCGTTTCATGACCGGTTCAAAATTTGCAGACGCAATCGCCTACAAAGGTTGCAGAGAACTCGACGGTGTTTATATAAACTACATAAAATCCCAGCTCATCAAGACCAAACCCGTTATGCTTTCGGGTCCTCTTTTACCCGAACCAACCAACTCAACTTTGGAGGAAAAATGGGATTCATGGCTCTCTGGCTTCAATTCTAAGCATGTGATTTACTGCGCATTGGGAAGTGAGTGGCTGTTAAGCAAATCTCAACTACAGGAACTAGTTCTTGGTCTTGAACTAACAGGTTTTCCGTTTCTTGCTGCGGTTAAGCCACCGGTTCGGTTTGATTCGATTGAAGAAGCATTACCAGAAGGGTTTAAGGAAAGAGTTGAAGGAAGAGGAGTTGTGTATGGTGGATGGGTGCAGCAGCAATTGCTTTTGGGGCATCCTTCTATTGGGTGCTTCATAACACATTGTGGAGCAGCTTCTGTAACTGAATCGCTCGTGAGCTCGTGCCAGCTCGTGTTGCTGCCTGGGCCTTACTGTGATCATGCAATTACTGCAAGGAATTTGGGGAGTAGGTTGAAGGTTGGGGTTGAAGTTGAGAAAGGTGAAGAGGATGGGTTGTTTAGCAAAGAGAGTGTGAACAAAGCTGTTCAGATTGTGATGGATGATGAGAATCAAGTTGGGAGAGAGGTGAGGGAAAATCATAGCAAAATAAGGAATCTCTTGTTAAGCAATGATTTTGAGTCTTCCTGTATTGATGATTTTGTTGGTGAGCTTCAGAGTTTGCTTTGAATTTGAAAGAGTTGTTTATGAATATATCATGTTTAATTTCTTGAGCTCATGAACTCATAGTGTACTATCACTATGAAGTTCTCTAATAAACTTTGGCTATCTTTGTTTGAATTGGATTTTTTTTTTCTTAATATCACATAAGAAAATAAAATAAGAAGTATTTCAGGTGCTCTAGGGTATATGGTAATTCAATAATCTTAACCGTTGATTTCAATTATAAAATAATTTTAAAATATATATAAATTAAAATGAACGATTAAGATTACTGGATTACCATGGAGCATCTGAAATGTTTCCAATAAAATAAACATCATCATGAATATGATGTAACTATTTAACACAACACTATTATTAGCTTTTATTCATGAGAGTCTTTTATTTCTTAATTAGATATTGGAAGCCATGATAAAAGATGACTTATTGAAAATGGTTGAAAACTCAAATCCAATTGGATTTCACTAAAAAAAATAAAACTTGAAGATGTCACAGGTTATTGGTTTGCTCGTTTTCATTTTATTTCAATGAAAATAAAAATAAGATATAAAATGTTTAAATTTATTTACAATAAAAAAAATTTTTTAAAAATAAATTAAAGTTAAAAACGTTATCTTATTTTCAGTATTTTCAATTATATTTCATTTAAAAATATTTCATAAAAATATTTTGTGTTTATCTAATGTTTTATTCTTTTCGCTCTTTTTATAAGTTTTTTTTTTATCCCTCATGATGTCATTCTTAGTTGCAACTCCTTCCTTCTATATCATCAATCTCTAATGTACCACTCAGGTAATGTATTTTTTCAAGTTTTCTTTTAATATTTTCTAAATTTGTTATTGGATTATAAACAATGTGATTGAATAGGATTGTTTTGATTGGATTGAAAAATTTTTTTAAACTCTGTTTTCTTATCTCATTCTTCTCGCCTTGGGTTCGGCAATGTCATTGTGGTTTGACCCATGTTTTTTTAATCTTATATTCTTAGTGTTTGAATATTTATTTTCTGGCTTATTTTTCAATTAATGCTAATATAAATTATGAGTATAAAAGGCTTTAAAATGTTTATAGAATTTTTTTTTTCTTTGATAAGGTTTTTAAGTATTCAACCTTTTAGGAGAAGAAAATACAAAAATCCAAAATAGAATTAAAAAAAAACTAAAAACAAAATAGAAAATAAAACTATAAAAGTATTTAAAATTGTATTATTCTTTCAAAAAGTACTCTCTCCATGTAGTATTACACATTTTTGCTTTTTCTTTTAATTTTTTATTTTTTAACTTTAATATTTATTTATTTATTATTTTATTAATTATTTATTAAAAAAATTATGAACACATTATTTTAAAAGTATAAATACATTTTCATTTCAAGGTTTATGTTTTGATGACTTTGCAGTTTGTTAAAACATTCTTCCTCACACAGATATAGATAATTACAAACATCACAATACAATTTTAGACTCAAAACACATAATTTGTGTTAAGTATCATCTGTAAATACACGGTGATAAATTACAAACATCACAATATAATTCTAGACTCAAAACACATAATTTGTGTTAAATATTATGAGTAAATACACGGTGATAATCTGTGTACTCCCAATGACCAAAGATCCAAATCTTTGACAATTGTGATCGCTTTCATTGATGGGAAACATTCCAAAATCGTAATGTTTTATCTCCTGCACCAGTCACTATTGTCTGTCCATCCAGTGACATTGCTAGGTAAAGAACTCTCATGCTGTGGCCAGTTATCTGATTATATGAATAACCATGAGTAATTACTAGCTCATTCACATTTTTACTCCAAGCAAGGCTACACACCATGAGTACTTATAAGTTTTATGTTATTTTTTTATAAAATTAAATAGCATAATTATTAAATGTCCTTATCTTTATGGATATAAATTATGAAAATATTAAAAATATATTTTATAAATACACTCACGTTCTTGTTGTTCAAGCTTTACCGTCACTTCATTGCACCTCCATCCACAGCGGAATTCATCAAGTAAGACTAGTAGTGAAGGTGAAATCAAGAAACCAATAATACATAGTCTTTGGAATCAAATCATCGAATATACTTTTTATATTTTTTATAATGTGAAAATTTAAAAATAAAAATAGAAAAATAACAACTATTATCAACCCCTTGAATTTCAGTAGTATTAACTATTAAGTAACACATGCATGCATAGGATGCCACTGTCAACTGTGAGTACCAATATATAATACAACAAAAAAAAGGAAAAGTTCAATGCCATCATTTTCATGATTTTATCTTCTATTTGCTGTTGTGATATATATTGCATGTAAATTGTATTCATTGTATCTAGTTTTAGAACAATACAAGCATGCACCATATTGATGTTCCCTCTAGCTCATTTGCATGTAATTTCATTGATTGGATTGTGATCAGACAAATATGCACACATCATATATGGAATCTAATTAATGCATGTGTATCCATATGTATTTAATTTTTTTTTTCCTGTATATCAAATAGAACTGATACACGTATCAATACTCTTCTTAAGAATGAAAATGCATGTAACCACAAAAAAATGCCACAAAAAATCCCATTAAATATTAAACTAAATAGTACAATACAACAGTTATTTAACTCCATATAAAATATCCCAATAGGTACTGTATGATTTTAACATGTTCTTATGTCCTTCTATTACAATATTTATGTTCAATATGTCTCTCAAATCAAACATAGTCTAACTCAATTCTCAATTGTAATGCCAGTTGTTTGTGTGATTATTATACATCACTGCATCTTTAATATTGGTGACGGTCTCTGAAATAATCTTTTTCATGGTCATAACTGATTCAGGAGGAATATATAGCCTGACATTATGGCTCTCAATTATATGAAAGGCAATAGTCAGAATGCATCCGCTTCCACCATCTTCACCATAATAATCACTAGGGAACCCACAAGGAAGGATTGAAAACCCTGATGGAAGGACCATTATCTTGTTAGGGTTTGCTCCATTTGCAAGAGCCGACAAAGCAAATTCGTCTAGTGGCGCATAAACAATATGGGACCCTGTTGTGTCTGTGTAGCTTTCTTGGATGTAAAAGATTTCAATCTTGTCTTGAGAATTCTGATTAATAATAACAAGTGCAATATTAATAAGTTAGACTATAGTAGGTTTTCATTGAATAATTTCAAACATAACTGAAATTCACATTCACATCATATTTATTCAAGATTATGATTACCATTGCTCTCATCAAGGAAACACGATTCCCTGGATTTATGCCTTTGTTCATATATGCGAATTCTCGAATTGTAAGTTTATGTGAAAGTAAATCCCACTAAAAAAGCAAAGAACATGAAAGATGTTAGAATGTATATATATTACTACATCAAAGCTTTATAAATTATGTTCATAATAACTATTTTGTTAGTTAATTGGTAAATGTATATATAGTTGAGCATATATATACCTTGTTTCTGGAATCTTCATGACGCAAGAAATTGAACAAGTTTGATGGTGAGACTTTAAACCAAAGACAAGTGCTAAAAACCACAGTTGTGGCAATAGGTTTCCCAGGATCCTCAATGTTATTCTTGATCATCACCCTCACATCTAAAGAATCAGATTCTGAAGATATTAATGGCATCCATTGATTCCCCATTGAAGCATTGATATCACCACAAAAGCTTCTCACTAATCTGTCTGCCAGGTTTAGGAAACTTTTCCTCCCAGCTTGTGGTATCATAACTGTTCATTTCATCAAAAAGAAAAGCAAAATATAGTTAAATCCACCTGCAAGTAGATGATTAATTATATCTCAAATGATATTCATACACAACAAATCAGTGATCCTTATGTGGTGGATTAGCCAGTTTGGTTGCCAAGAAAAGGCAAGACTTACTATGTAATATATGTGTTTTTTTTTTATAGGTTTGCAAACTCTCGACCAAAAAGAAAGATAGACTACAATAGAGTACATAAAACATATATGCATGTGTTTCGTAGAGTGATAAAAGTCAACAGTATTTAATCATTTATACCATGTGTCACCAATTCATTTGCTAGTCAACAAAAATATGCCTTTGGCCACATTGAATGTGCTACCATAAAATTCGCCATATATATATATTGACTCAATATATTTTAATTAGACAATGAATGACTAAATAAATCAAACTTTAGACATATTTTTAAAGAAAAAAGTAAGTGCAGTAGATGTGTACCCCCATGATCAACATAAATTGGAGCTGTTGTAGCCTCCATAATTTGAGACGAATCAATGAGCCTAACTATAGAATTAATCCAACGAGTTGCACCAAAAGCCAAACCCGTTGTGACTAGTGGCCGGAAATGGTTGCTCAGTTGGCTATGGTCTGCTTCCACATGCTCCACCCATATTATCTAACATCATCATGTTATATGTAAGACAAATCAAAATTACACAAGCCTGGCCCTTTTGCCTTACAATAATAATGGACTATATATAAATAAAGAAGACTTAGCCAATAAAATAAAATCAAAACCTTAGAGAATCCATCTGGCATTGGCTTAATCAAGCAGCCTGAGGGTCTCCTTCGGAAATTGGTTGCTAGAGAAGGAAAATGCTTCTCAAGAGACACGTCAACAACACCCCACATTTCATAAGGCAACTGCTTGCAGTACCTTGCAAAATAGCACTCCCTTGATGGCACAAATGGCGTAGGCAAATGATATTCTGCGTACATCTACACACAAAATTACAACAATTAAGAAATCTTGACAAATTCAAATAGATTTGGAGAATATAGTGAATCTCGTTATATGCTTTGCGTTTTCATGCAAAATTTATTTCAATTGATGACACATAATAAAGTAACACGCTTAACTTACCACTTGCACTTTCCCAGCGTAGCTTTCTTCGGCTCCATTTGACAAGGTTCCTAGAACCGCTGCCCTAGCCACAATATTATCAAATGCTTTCGACCATTCCTTCTGATCAAATAAACCAACAAAAATTAGATGAAAATTCATGAGAAATATCAAAGAATTCATGAGAAATAATAATGTTACCACATCCATGAGCGAGTGAAGAAGCTTGGTGGAACTGATCTCAAGGTAAGCCATATCGCGTGAAGCTTCAGTTTGAAGAGCTTCTTTGGGAACACCACTGAGAGATAACGGAACAAGCTCCCTCCGAAAGGAATCAACGGTTGGCAACAAGTACTGAGAAGAAGAAGAGCCATTTCCAACCTCAACAAGCTTCATAATCTCCCTGAGCGATTCAATTTCGCGAACCTCACCGAACTGCCTCAAGTACTCCATATCGTTAATCGTTTCAAACTTCTTGTCCTTCTGCGGAACCCACAGAGGCTGCCCTTCCAGGGCTATTTTCGACAATTCATTCATGGCTGACTCGGCAAGGGCTATGATCTCTGACTTTGTTGGCTCTGAGTACATTGATACCACCAACAGAAGGTCACTTGCTCGGTTGAATCCACCGGAAATTTTGCTATTCATGCCTCCAACGTTCGGGAAACCTGGATCTGGTTCTTGATGTGGAGGAGCATTTGCTGGAGAATAATAATGAAGGTTATCACTTGCTCGGTTGAATCCGCCATTGCCGAAAATGTTGTTGTTGTCCATGGAACTGATCGGGAAAATTGGATCTGGTTCTTGATTAGGAGGAGGAGGATTTGATTGTATTGTTGGCGGTTCAGTTACATTCATGTTCTACACACAAAAGAAAGAAAAAAAAAATCTTATAATAAGTCATGACAACAACTATAAAAATTCATGGTTTGTAAAGCCCTAAACCTTGAAGTAACATAATTTGAAATTTGAATATTCATCACAAATTCCAAGTTTAATTAGGGTTCAAATTTTGTTTAGGCGTCTTCATAATTCCCAAAACAAAATATTTTTGTAGAGCTGACAAGCTTCAAACCTAAATCCAAAGGTGGCCAATAATAATTCTGCCATGAAAAAAGAAAATCAAAATTCAAAATCCTTAACTAACACACTTGATTTCAAGACTCTGTTACAACAACATATATAAGCTGGTGATATAAGACACCAAAAAAAAAAAGGCTGGTGATAAAAATCCATCTAATTACCTGATAAACCTGTTGTTGATAATAATCAATCCCCGCATGGTTGTTGATCACTTCATCACCGTTCATGGTCATTTGAGGAACATTACAAGAACTACTGTTGATTGCCGATGATGACTCCATTTTCATGTTAATACTGCTTTTGGGTACAAACACATACAATAAAATTGAACAAGTTGTGATATCTAATAATTTAGAGAACCAAAGTAAGAGTGTGATCTCTAATAATTTAGTAAGATTGTGTATATATAACTGTACCTGTCTAATAATTCATAGCCGCCATTGCTACGCAAAGTTTCTATCTCCCTCAAATCCAAAATTATATCTAGCTCCAATAAAATATAAAATAAAAGTAGCAAATACAATAAGAATTATTCTGAAATCAGATGAATGAGATCGAGTTAGCAATTTTATGCTGGATTTTATAAAGAATGAAAGAAGTGAGTGAAAGATGAGGTGACGAAAAAGAGGAAATTTGTTTAATAATTAAACAAAGGGTTCAGGTTTTTAGTGCAACAATCGAGTGAACTCTCATATATAGATGCGGCTAATAATAATGCTAAGAACTAGGCAAAAAGAGAGAACATTTTCGGAAATAAATTAAGAAACATTTATTTTATAAATAACAAAATCAATTTTTTTTTAATCTGAGAGTGGTGGGGTGTTGAGAAAAAAATGGGTAGAAGTATGATCGCATTCGATTGTACTGTTCTATTGTTTTATTTATCTATTGTGTCTCAATTTTTTAACCCTTAAAAAAAAGAATAAATATAACTAATTGAGCATACTTAGTCATAAATTATTATATTTGATTTTTTTATCTTTTAATTAATTTTATACGAAACAATGTCTACACGCCTCTATCATTATTAGAGGAGTGTCATAGCATTAAATGTAAGGTTCTTTATTTTATTTTAGAAATTTACTACCATTAATCATTCATACTATTATATATATTAGAGATGCAATAATAATTTTATTCGTAAATATCAAGTCGGATTTAATTGGGTGACTTTATTCGATTAATTCGCAATATATATCTTATTTTAATAGTATAATATATAATTAGAAAACTAAATGCTTAAATGTCATCACTAAAAAATTTATTTTTATAATTATTTTTTAATTATTTTTAATTGTCAGAGCTAATTCAATTTTAAATTTAATTGTTCATTGGGTATAAGGTAATAGAATTGCTCTTTTCGTGGTTGATCACATCTTTGACAGAATCACTGGTGAGTTCGCTCCTTCTTCTTCAATGTTATTGCTATTGGCCTGGTGGGAGATAAAAACTCTGTGCAGCACTGGCTATGAATTATTAGACAAGTACAGTTATATATACATCATCCTACTAAATTATTAGAGATTAGGCTCTCACTTTTGTCCGATAAATTATTAGATAGCGGGATAATTTGTTGAAATTATTCCGGAAAGATATCGTGTTATTTAAATTAGTTTTTTAAAGATTATATTTGTCATATTAGTCCGAAAAATAGCAGCTTTAATCAAATTAGTCCTTTTATCAATCAGAGGTGTCATTTATCAATTAATTATTTTGTAATACATGTCACTTAATTGATAGAATGATCAATTTTATTAAGAATTGCATCTTTCAAAGATTAATATGACTAAAAAATCTTTCGAGGATCAATTTAAATAATGCAATATTTTTCATAAACCAATTTAAACATTAATCCTTATTAAATATCACAACTTATAAGACACATGGATAGACATTGACATCAATATCCAAAATTTAAATTTTGCATTTATTAACTTGTTATAGTGACAACACAAGAAATAATGAGAGACATATAAAGTAGGAGGTATATACATAAGAAGCTAAATAATATGAAGGATAGAGGAGTAGAGAAGATGGGTCTCTTGGCTTGGTGCTTTATAAAGCTTTAAAATTCTGTTGAGATTGTAGTCGGTGTCATTTAGTATGTACCTATGCTATGAACTTAGAGTAGTTGTATATTTTGATCTTATTTATATGAACTATGTATATCATGTTACTTTTGTTTTAGATTGAACAGCACTATAAGTTATGATCTCTAGTAATTTAGAGGCCAAAGCAAGCTAAGTGTGACATGAAAATAACTCTTTTTTATATTATTTAAATGGAATATTCTTCCACATTCCCCTATATATGATGGCTGCAACTTTTGTCACCATTATTTATCTAGTTTTCTAGTGAATTCTTTTTACTAAAAAGGATTAAATTTATGAAACTTCATTTTTTTATTTTAACCTCATATACATATATTCGTACCTGTCAAATAGTAGTTAGCCATGGCTAAACAACACTGCTATGTGACTATGTCCTTCAAAGCCACAATTATATATATACTAAGCACAAAAAAATAAGAGTTAATTTGAAATGGATGATCCATGTTCATCTTAAAACCCAAGCTTTCTAAAAATCTAATGGATTAAATTTATGAAACTTCATTTTTTTATTTTAACCTCATATACATATATTCGTACCTGTCAAATAGTAGTTAGCCATGGCTAAACAACACTGCTATGTGACTCTGTCATTCAAAGCCACAATTATATATATACCAAGCACAAAAAAATAAGAGTTAATTTGAAATGGATGATCCATGTTCATCTTAAAACCCAAGCTTTCTAAAAATCATGTTAGAGTGTATATATTTACCTATGGATGGTGATCGATGATGGGAAATCAATGAGAATGAGTGAATGAGCAATTTTATGCTAGGTTTCTTTTTTTTCTTGAAAGATGGCTATGCCATATTCCTTGATAAAAGTCTCGAGTTCAACATCTCCTCCAATATATTTTTTATTAAGAAAAATGAAAGATGATTGTGATGAAGAAAAAAGGATTTGTTTAATAACTAAACAAGTTTAGATTTTTTAGGGTAATTCAGCTGAGTTAACTGTTATACATAGATGCTGCTAATATTGATAAGTTGGCGGGTTGTTAACAATAACATTCATATAAGATAAATAGTTCAAATATTTGTATTTAGAATTAGATGCAATGTAGTAGTGTTATCTCTTAACACCTAAAGTGTAAATTTATTACCTATCATTATTATTTAATTTGGGGATGAATTCTTTAGTTTCAGATACTTAGAATTAGATGACATACATTACATAAAGATGTCATTACATAGTATCTTTACATATGTATGTGTGTTTATTATATTTGATTTTTTTATATGGATTGAACGACAACAATCTTAAGTATTAGGATACACATTAGACACTTGTCCATCAAATATATATAAGTTATCTCTTATTCCACCAATAATATTTAAATTTGAGATGTGACTTTTTTTTTTTTTTTGACATACACACCCTCCAGACAAAGTTTTGCTCTTTTTTCCACTCATGTTCATTACTATTTTTGCAAGACCTAAAAAATCACCATTTAAATTAATGGTCTTTGCGCACGATGCCAGTCTCGAGATCGAATATTTAAAGTGTGAGACCATGCTCAACACCACTTGAGCTACACAGGAGACGGCGTTTGCAACTTGTTCTGAAGCCACCATTTGATACTATTTGAATTTATCATTACAAAATTTTTAAGTACTTAAAGGCCATATTGGAGTTAGCCCAATTTACTAATTTGAAGGTTGTTCTTGCTATGTCCAAAAAAACAAGAAGGTTGTTATTGCATAAAAAAAAAGTATAACACTACTTTTTGCTCATGACCCGTGATGGCCCGTGACCGAAAAACAAATAATTTTGAAATGCTATTATGAATTATCCCTACCTTCCAAATAATGAGGCAAAAACTTAATATTGGATTATCCCTAGCTAGCATTTTTCGATGTTATGAAACAACAATATTCCTTTTTCGAACCTTCAAGAATTACCTCAATATATATATATATATATACACACACACGAATTTGATCCAAATAGTTGTCTTTTGAGCTCTCCAGGCAATGCAAATCTGTAAAGTCAGAAAGAATTAACGTTTTTCTGCCATGAACTCATGATGGATGTTTGGTGTTATGCGATCTTTCATTGCAGCGAAAGATGTGCATGCAGTTCTTACAGATAATTATGTCTTCACTCTTTAGAGTTCAGACTATATATTATTCTTGCTATAATTGCACTCAGTTTTTTTATTGTTAGTAGAACGAACCAGCAAGGACAGATAAACAACCATTCTCGTTTAGGATGAACAAGTCCTTGCACTTTTGTGAAATAGGGTTCATCAAATTCAGATTCAGTTGATTCTGTTTTCAATTATATTTTTTATTTTTCGATAAAAACGTTTTTTAGATTTTTATTTCTTTTGTGTCACACCATTATTAGTCTTTTAAATAGATATTTTTAAGAGACTAAATTCTTTTAAAATGAAAGGATTGCATAAATATATCACTTTAATTAGGTTTCCGACACTTTGTTAAATAAATTGATTAAAAGAAGAATGTACCAAAATATACAACTGGGGAGAGCCGTAGTATTTTAATTTCTTTGCACTAATTTGTACATATACATACTTGAGAGCGCATAATCAATAAGTTAAATTTCTGAACATACATCACATGCATCTGGGTCATGATGGCAAATGAGTTATATAAGAAGATAATAGCTGCAAAGTTAATGCAGTTTAATAAGCAAGCTTAAGCTTGATGATGAGTAAAATGTGTGCAATTTTTCTTTGAGAAATTAAAGTGAAGAAGAAGCAATAATGTTGGGATTACCAATTCTTTTTACTTTGATCAGTATAATCATATAATTTGGAGGGTTTAAAAATTGATTATTTGACTTTTTACATATAGAGAAAATAGGTTGCATGCATATTAATATTATGGATTGAATTGAATGTGAAAAAGGTGAGAGATGAATATATATGATGCATGCATGAGGAAGTGATGAAATCAAAGGCCTACTATTCATCATCACTGCTTGGATCACTAGACACTAGCTATGATTGAGTAATATAATAATAACGATAATAATGATGACAGTTGCATGTATCTGATTGCATATATCTGCTTTATTAGATTGTGTTGGTCTTCGTTGGGAGGATTCAAAATCCCAAAGGGAATCTAGTTCCTCAACTTTGTAAACTAGCTAGTTATACTCCAACTATCAAATAATGGTAAAATCATTATTATATCCATTTCAAAACCATTTTTACATTTATACAAATGTAAAAAATGTTAATCGATTAATATTTTTTAATTAATATTAACTATCTCTACTTTTTTTAATTTATAAGTATAAAATATTTATTGGTTACATACTGACCGAAAATAATAAATTTTGTTGGTAATACAGTGTTGCTCATTAAAACTTTACTCCTTAGCATTTTCCTAAAATCTTATATATTATATTTAGATATATTTATGACAAATTAAAATTTTATCAAGTTTATATATATGATTCTTTTTTAAATGTAACTTAGTAGAAGAAGTTTTTAAATTCATGTTTCGTGGCTATTGTATGTAGTCACGGTTTTTTCAAGATTTAGTCACAGTTTTAATCGTGACTAATAATAACCGTATTTCCTATAGTGAATAATTATTACTCACAAAATACTTGATTTTTTTAAGCAAATAATTTTTTTTTTAACCTAAGCAAATAATAGTTTTATAAATAGATGAGTTTTACACACAGGTTTAGCTATACACGATAACGACTTTGAATATATTATTCCTTTCATTTGAAAATTTATTATTTATGTATTATCTATTACCTCTATATTTTCTGTACCTATAATAAGGGGATTTAACTACAAAGTATTATTAGGAGGAGTCAAATATATCTTAAATTATCTATTCTAAAAATTTAACCTATTAGAAGTAGAGACATATAAATGATTTCATATATAGTTAACTTATGTGTGTATTTTAATTATTTATATTTTTTATTGTCATGCTATACGTGTACTAAAAATTAATCATTAAATTAGTTATTTATATTAAACACATATTGAGACTCTATAAATTACAACACATATTTATAATAATACACCACTATATTTTTTATATATAATTATTTATTCAAAAGATTAATTATATATGAGTAGTAGTAGTTAACTATTCATATATTACATAAAAAAGGTTAGGTGGTAAGTAATTTTAATTAATTTTAACTAGCATGTATGATCAGCAACACAACTACTTTAGTCAAACAATTAAATTCTATGTTTTAATTAAGATATTTGGTTATGTAATATTATTCTATTACGCAATATATAAAAATATCATTGGTTTAAATTTCATTGTGATTGTATATTAAAAAAGAAAAAATCGAAAGCAACAGCAATTAGTTTAAAACCAATAGAAGAAAAATGGAAAAGTAGTTTTTTTTGGTGACTAAATGGAAAAGTAGTTAGTTGTTGATCCATTTAGTTAATTAATTAGTTCATCAAGTGGTAATGAATATTGAAATTTGAAACTTATTATTACAAGTTTCACATGCTTGCATGTAGAAAGCAAAGGGTCTATATATAGCACACGTGTATGAAAGAAGTGCCATCTCATATTCTCATCCCTATGTTTATTTTAATTTTTTGACGTTTATGTATATTAGTCTTGATCAAGGTAGTTAGAATCTCGATTAAATTCTTAAAATCTTTCGATATTACGATTTTTAATGAGATAATCGATTTTATATAATTTACACTAAGTCAGACGATTTTACGATTTAAATTTTTCTATGATTTTACGTTTTTACATTTTAATTTATTTTTCAATCCCACGTAAAATTTTGATTTTCTCTACCTTGATTTTGAGAAATGACGAGGATAATTAACAATAAGTGTTGAAAGAGCCGTTCCTCTAACTATGATCATAATCCTTAGATTAGATTACATCTTTGAAAAGGAAAATACAAAGGTATTTGACCTAATTTTAGGAAATTTTCTTCAGAAATCATGTTAGTTGGGTCCCCACTCCCCACTAAGTAGTGACCTCAACTCAATTCAATTCTCATGTCATTGACATTAGGTTTCGGCTAATATATATTTTTTAATTTCCTTATTTGAATTTACAGCTAAACTTATAAAGGAAAATTATTGTCTCATATATGGATGACTTATACTGTCACCCACAATTTGGCTACCACATCTTTTGCTATAGCCTTGTCATCAATAAGGACCATTATTCTACCAACATATATTATATTTATATATCATGATTTGAAAGATACCCAACAAATTAAAGTTGGTATGCAAATCAAATTAAAGTTAGTGTATTGGCCTCACTTTGATTCTTATTAGATCAATTATATATTTAGGTTTTATTTTAAATTTATAAGGGTTGACGGTACAATATAACTTGCTGTATATTTTCATCATTACTTAAGTCAAAAAAAAGTATTGGAGTCAATATTAGGGAGACAATAGAAAGTCAATATCATTTTTTTTTTCTTTTATCACTTACTATTTCCCTAATTATACTCATTGACTCTCTATTGGTCCCCTAATGTTGATACCCTAGCATTACTCCTTAAGTTATTACGAGGGCTTAAATGAAAAATCAATATAAGGTCAGAGAAAAATAAAAATTTGTTGTGATCTATATATATATATAGAGGTTTTTGGTCTCACTTAAGCGCATGCTCCATCTTCAGTTGTCTGGCTCAAAAAATACAGAAACGGACAAAAATTAGCTTCAAGAGGTGTGTACGTAAACTTCTTTTCAATTCCAGTCCAAAATAAATAATTAAAAAAAATAATAATTTAATTCAAAATATTGAGAATTAATTTGCAACATACATTTGCATAAAATCTTGTTACAAAAAAAAGAAAGAAAAAGAGAGGAAGGGGGGCCTGTATGTGCTTTTGTTTTGCCATCACCTTCAAAATGAAAATTAAATGGTTTGGTAAAGACAGTGTATTTTAATTATTTAATAGAGAGTTATTATACAACCGATAAAGACTAACTACATGCAATGTGTTTTGATTAGTTCGGCAGAATAACACTGATTGTACGTGATTAATAAAAGCATATTTATTTGAAAGTATATTCACTGGAATGTTAGTTTATTTTGCAACGGTTCCTCCAATATTAATGCAGAAGTGGTTATAAAACAATTAGCGCTAAAACACAACTTATGAAATTAACTTGAGTTTGTTTAATATAGTAAGCTTCCTAATCTGTGTTGAAGTTTGAATTTCACATCATGTATGAATAATTTATTGATTAGCAGCAACCTTAAATGAATATTCGATTCATGATGAACTAATTTTCGCCTTTTTGGTATATTGGGCCGGAAATTATTTTTAAAAAAAACTAATAATAGTGCATGGCACGTTAGGTTTTATCAACATCTCTTCCAAAATTATTAAGACTCGAAATGTATAATGATCAAAATTATATATGCATGGTTTAGGATTTGTTGATCTATAGAATTATAAAATAGAAAAATTGTTAGAAGTTAATATTTTATGTATAAAAATATAGAATTGGTTAGTTTTGGCTCAAATAAAAGATAAATACAAAAAAACGATGACCTAATGTTTTTATTTAAAAAAATAATTAAGAATTCTTTTGTTTGGGATTGTAAAAAAATATGATTAACTTGAATTTTTTATATAACTGGTCAAATAGAATTTGAAAAAAAAAATACCAAAACTATCAAAAAAAATTTGGACATTGACAAAATTACTCATAAAAAAAAAACTAATTTATATCCATGAAAAAGATGGGTTTCGTACGTATGATAAAATTACTTAAAACGTCTCCAAAAACTATCCAAAATTAATACCTCGTTAATACATTTGAATAATTTTGCCATATATTTCATAGATAATTTTGTCAGCGCTAGTGCTTGAATCTTTTGTCAACAGTTTTGATATTTTTTTCACTTGAAAACTGATCAAAAGAAATTGTCTATTTAATTAGCTTCTTTAAAAAAAAACTAAATTTGTGTATGAAAAAATAATTATATAAATCTATCAAAAATTCAAAATTAAAATTCCAATTGAAATAAGTTTCTTTTTGTGTCAGAAAAAGAAACAAACCCATCCTAAACATTACAAAATCATCATCACTACCTTCCTCCGAATAAGAGTTGATGAGTTTGGCCTTCAAAAATGAAAACAATGGCTGACACATTGGTCTTTTGGCATTCTTTAGTCACATGATGGTTTTGTTATGGTGTTCATCACTTCATTGTCACCTTTAAACTTACACCAACTGGTGGGGCGATACAATTTTCCACTCAAAAAATCTTCAGATACGAAAAAGTGCAATGAAAGAGACTTTGCTGTATACAACACATGTGTTTTGTCACCCACCACCGGATTTATTTTTTGGAAAATTTTTCCTTCTGTTTTTTTGGTCCATTTTTTTCTTTTTGGTCAAACTAACAACCCTTTTCTATCTCCTCTTCTTTATGTAGTAGTAATGATAATCAAACTTGTGATTTAATTTAATCTTTGCATGTGTTTCTACAGACCATTTCTTTTCTTAGATTGTATTATTGGATGAGTATGCTCTATAAGTGAAATTGTTACCGTTTTATGAAACACATTTAATATATACTTCAATACACAAATTAAAAGGTGAATTTTATATATATATAGTCTATAAATAATTTATAAATATTGGACATTTTTTATTTCATAAGTTAATTTTTGAAATTGAAATAGATTTATTCAGTTACACTGTAATTATGAGGTATTCGTCATCTATGTAATAATTTTTTTAATTGAATTAGACTTATTAAATCTTAACTTTAATATAAATTTCAACAATTATATTCTCTATTTTTTTATTATTCTCATACATTTATAAAGAGTCTATATGAATTAATTAATATATACGTGGTATATATGAAGAAAAATATGTTCATTATAAAAGAATATGAATATAGTACATTATATTTTTTTTGTTGACTATATAGTGCACAATATAGAACATGCTCTTATAATTTTTTTTATTTTTCACATAATAGAATATAGGATGACGTAGTTTTGATGGACCAAGACGATTAAACAGGGAATGATTAGCGTCACCTAAATGCCAAAATAAGTTCCTAAACAACGAATATGCCAAAGTCATCAACCTGCTTTCTCTATTTTTTTTATATATATATATATATTTTTTTTGAGAATTTTTAGGTGGTGAAAATATTTAGCGGTCCATTAAAATTTCAAGTGTTATTTTTAAAATAAAAAAAATATGAATATATATTAGAAATAACCACAGCCATATATTTAGAATTTTTTCTATAATCCTTAAAGAATTATTAGATGCTTTCACCACCATAAACAAAACCATCTTTTCTTTGCGCCTTAAGTCAACAAACCCAAACTCTCATCTCATCACATTGTTCCATCCAATGATCTAATGATGATAGAGCCTTGTTTGTGTATTTCAACGGATTAATTGAAAATGGCAATAATCAAAGGAACTATAAAAAATTTAAGGTTTTTCAAATAAGTATCTAATTAACCATCCGCTTATTTTTAAGGTTTTCCCTAAAATTACTTTTCTGAAAATATTAGTCCTGAAATTCTGTTTCCGGATAAATAAAAATCGATCAAAACATATATTTTAAATCATAAAAGTTCTAATATTTTATCATAAAATAATTAAAAAATTATATTAATAAAAAGAGACAAATAATGATTATATTTCTAATAGTCATTTATAAAAAAAAATTAACATTTTTCTTATCTATATAAATGTATTACAAAAATATTAAAAAAAATTTAAAATTGTTTTTTTATTTTTTTTTTAAAAGTTCTATATTCATCACTCTAAAAAAACTCTAATAAATATTAATTAAAAGTGACAAGTAGCTAGACAAACTCATTAAATTCTCATGATTTTTGTGGCTGCTTCCAAGATTTTCAATATATTGCGGCGAGCAGGGCCCCCTTCTTTATGAAATTCTGTCCATTTCTAATTCAATTTATTACAATTTTTAATTTTTCTTATCTATATATTAAGATGATATACAATATAAAATAAAATAAATAAATAAAATTTCGTTTCATTTAATTTTTATAAGATGCAGTGTTTATGTCTATGTTTTATCTATCAAACATAATTTTGTATCTCCATGTTTATGTTTTAATATTCTGTACTTATAAACAAACACATCTTATGCCCCATGCACCATCTTGTTATTTACAATATTGTAATATATACCAACCCAACAATGAATAATTATGAATAAATAATTTTAATTCTTACTCTATAATCATATGTTTCATTCAAGTGAAAACTCAAATAAAATTATTTCACCAAAATATAGCATAAAAAAATTGATTATTTAAGATGTTTGGCTATGAAAAATTATTAGGTCATATGTTTAGGAGTAGTGACAAGTGAAAGTAACAAGGCATACAATAGGCAAATTTAGGTAAATTGAACTGTGTATAGTTTCTGATAGGAGCCCAATAATACAAGACCATGCTCACAGCCCAAGAGAACCAGTGTTGGATGAAGAAACTACAGCAGGACCAAGTAAATTAGGCCCAAAGCCAAGAGTCCCAAGAGTGGGAAAACCTCCTGTATGGATGAGAGATTATGAGGCGTGATAAGGGTGCATTGCAGGGGATAGTTCACATTGCAGCAGAGTTTGTTACACAACAGAATTAGTGAATTGGATAAGTAGTGGAAAGGAAAGGAAGGAAGGCAGCTATTGAATCATTTGGTAACTTTGGAGTCTACCTTACTCAGAAGGGCAATTTACTGTTTCATTCTTCATACTTCTACACACTCTTCTTCTTATTCTGTATTACTTCTCATAATCGTTAATACAGTGATGATAATACACACTTCCCTTTCTTGATGATGATTGTTACTTGAATAGCTTGTTTGGAATTGTTTTATCTTTCACAAGTGTACCAACTGGTGCTTTCATTGAGAGTTTCCCATGGCGGAAGGAACTCGTCTTGCTCGTTTGGAAGAGATGACTCTCTCCAATAAACATGAGATTGCAACGCTGACTAGGGGCATGGCAGAGGCTAACGAGCGCGTTGCAGAGAACAAGCTGCAGCTCGATTCCATCGAGAAGCTCCTCCGTGACCACTTCGCGAGGAAAACAAAGACTGAAGAGGAGATACCGTTTCATGAAACCGGATCGGGACACACACACTCTATGTATGCTGATTCCAATCGACCATGGAAGTTGAAAGTTGCAGATCTGCCGATGTGCGATGGTGATGGGATAGAGGACTGGGTGTTCCGAGCTCGACAATACCTCGAGACCTTCAACATTCCGGAAGGACAGAGGATCTGAGTACTCTCCTTCCACTTGGTCGGCGCCGCCTACGCCTGGTACCGATGGGGTGTCAACAACCACATCAACTACACTTGGGACTCATTCCTGGAAGCAATGGTGTCCAGGTTCACCAAGAACATTTACTACGATCACCGGACCGCCCTGAAGGAACTCCGGCAGGGTGGCTCTGTCGCTGAGTACCAGGCCCAGTTCGAGAAGTTGAGTAACCGAACCACTGGACTAAGTGAGGAATGGGTTGTCTCACTATTCATTGCAGGCCTCCAAGAACACCTCAAGTGTGAACTCCTACTGGCCCAACCCAAAACTTATGTGCAGGTAGTCTCAATTGCGAAGTTACATGAGCAGAAACATGCAGTCGCTTTGGGCCTCTCCAAGGCTGGGTCAACCCGATCTACACCCAACTTTAACAGCCAAAGCCGGTTCGCCCTGAACGGAACGCTGCAACCGATCCCCACTCCTTCGAAACCGCCTACGCCAACCCCTAATTCTGCTGCAGCCCCATCACCTACATCATACAAGTCGTTGACTAAGGACGAGATACGCCTCCGCCGAGAGAAGGGACTCTACTACTACTGCGATGAGCGCTTTACACCTGGCCATCGCTGCAAAACGTCTCTCCGATTGTTGGTTGGCGAAGAGGAACTCAGAGGACTGATGCAAGAGTACTCGGCAGTCAATCAGGAGGAATCTTACTCCGACTCAGATGAGGGGGTTGCTGAGGGCGAGAAAAGCTCACCTCGTATCAGCTTCAACGCTATGATGGGAGAATTTCACCCTGAAACACTAAGAGTGCGTGGTACAAACTT
>JASCZI010211452.1:230349-242767 GCA_036250425.1 Stylosanthes scabra | reverse complement strand
TCTAAAGAAAAATAAACCATTGCTTCCTAGTTTTCGCTTTTCAAATGAGCATCAACTAGTATTTCTTACGTTGCTTTCCAAATAACTGATGCTTTTGATTCCTTGCCTGTTTTTATGCTGTCTTTTCGTTCATTGTATTATTTCGTTTATATTAAAAGAACAAAAGTAAACTAAATCTTGAATTTGACCTCTCTTTGCTAAAAACATTCGAGATTTGAATATTATACTGAATACAAGCTGTTTCAAACTCTGCAGGTTCCAGGAGACTTGATCATATCAGCTAGATCTGATGCCCATTCTTTTGATGCTTCTCAAATGAACATGTCGCATGTCGTACACCATCTATCTTTTGGAAGGAAATTGTCACCTAGGGTTTTGAGTGATGTGAAACGCATTCTACCTTATGTTGGTAGCAGCCATGACAGGTTGAATGGTCGATCATTCATAAATACACGTGATTTAGGAGCAAATGTTACTGTAAGTTGATATCCTTCTAACTTAGTCTTTAACTCTCCTATTATGAGCATTTGACATGTTATGAATGGCATCAGACATATATTACCTTAGACTCTAAATCCTTCGTTAGAATATCAGTATATACCATACACCATTCTGGAACACTGGCATGTAGCTTGGGGCTTTCCCTTTTTCCTTCCCTCCCTTGCCTGTCTAGCAACTCAAAATGCCAAAACCAATTTAAGCAACACTCTTAAATTTTGTAGTAAATTATTTTGATGTTACAGGTGCTTCTGCAATCTACACTAATCAGCACATAAATTGATGAAAGTTTTGCTCCCTTTGTATGTTGAAGTTGCATTATTAAAAGACCTCCTTATACTCTTAATCTTTGCAACTGTTAGTTTCGCTCTTTAAAATTTGTGAATTACTTGAAACTAATTTGATCCGGCGATTATTTTTTTCATATGCATCTGTAATACCTGTTTGAAGCACCCAAACTCCCAAAGGCACAAATAAAATGAAAACCTCTTGGAATGGTGGAAATAAAGCATTTAGAAGTTCCCTTATTAGTTTTTGGTCTCAATTAATCTAAAACAACTACTCCGTTATAACTAATACAATATCTTTTATCTGTTGATGACTCTGATCATAGTTATTTCTTACTGAATGAATGCTGATAACTAGAGAAAGATGAGTGTTTTGCAGTTTTGTTCAACTATATGATATCTGTCTGCAGATGGAGCATTATCTTCAGATAGTTAAAACAGAGGTAATTACTGGAAAAGATTATAAATTAGTTGAGGAGTATGAGTACACAGCACACAGCAGTGTAGCACAGAGTTTACACATTCCTGTGGCAAAGTTCCATCTTGAACTCTCCCCCATGCAGGTATTCATATGGAGATTCATAGTTTTGACTTTAGCTAATTGCTTCCTTTTTAACTGGTAAATTATGTTCTTCTGCGCAGGTCTTAATAACAGAAAACCAGAAATCTTTTTCACATTTTATAACAAATGTCTGTGCTATCATTGGGGGTATTTTCACGGTTTGTATCAGAGTCTTCTCAGACAGTGGCTTTATACTTGTATTATTCACTAATTTTATTATTCACAATCTTCTCTTTGGTTTCAGGTAGCTGGCATTTTGGACTCGATTCTGCACAACACTATTAGAATAATGAAAAAAGTTGAGCTTGGCAAAAACTTTTGATAGATAGTTCACAGTTGTTGTCTAGAGTAGGACTCTTGATTTTGCTAGAACCAGTTTAACTAGGAGAAGTTTTAGCAAATTGTTCTCTAATAGATATGCTATAAAAGCAATAGAAGTGTAACTTTTGAGTTGTTAATTCTCGGTAAAATGATCATTACAGGGATTGCGAGCTCCATAAATACATACTGGGCATTCTATCTTTAAGGGTCATGTCCTGGATTTGTGAGTACACCAAATTTTTGTCCTTGTTCGTATGATTGAGAAAAGACTCTTAGGATTAACATGTTACTTCATTCATTCATTGTTTATTTCAATGTTCTGTTAAATTTAAGTAGTAAACCTTCATGGATCACCATTGCTCTAGTGTTTTCATATGAACTCTTCCCTCAGCTTTCGGTAGTTTGATGACGGTTACAGGGTGATTCTCTGTTTATCCCTCTATTTCGTTCTTTCCCGTTTTTCCTTTTGGCAACAGAAGGGAGCATCGTCATCAACATTGCTTCCCAACCAAGTAAGATATAAGTTGGTGTCATCTGAACAAATTCACTACTATAATAGAATTATCTGGCATATTTAAACTTTACAATGAATTATAAATGGTTTTATTTAAAGTTCGACTTATTGAATATTCGTATACCGTCAAGTACGAATCACACAAAAGGGTGAACATTGTCGCCTTATTACCCAGATCCCACAAACAAATGTCAAATGGCGTCGCAGCTCAAAGATGCCATGGAAAATAAGTAGAAAACTAAATTACTCATTCTCTCCGCTTAGAATGATAAAACCAGAATTGAAGCCATGAATGCTCCAAGAGAGCCAACAAAGCTGAGGAAGACTGAAGAAGCGGCATTAGGAGGAGGTTGGCTGACAGGAGCAGAAGTTGGGTTCAAAGTCCCTGGTGGTGGATATAAAACTCCTTGCGGAGGAGGTGGAGTACCCAAAGTCCCTGTTGGTGTAGGTGGTGGAGCACCTACAGTCCCTGCTGGTGTTGGTGGTGGCGCACCGACAGTCCCTAGTGGTGGAGGAGCACCGACAGTTCCTGTTGGTGGTGGAGCACCCACAGTCCCTGCTGTTGGTGGTGGAGGAGCCATTGACTCTGTTGAGAGTGTGGGTAAGGGAGAAGGAGAAGGAGAAACAACAGTGCCTGTTTGGTTGGTGTTTCTGTTGGTCCTGTCAGCCATGACAATCACCACTAGCTTCTCATTCTTGGCACAGTTGTCTTTGTTTCCGCTTATGAAATAGTGAGGCCCTGATTGGTTAAGCTTGATGACTGTATGGCCGTCAGAGAATTTTTCAGAAGATCCATCAGTGTTGCAGCTTGCATAGTCTTCGCTACTTACTTGAAGGACCGAGTCTTGACCAGATTCGTAATTGAACACTGTAATTTGTATACATACAACTTGAAGCATAAGTTCATGTTTTTCTTTGTATACATAACAATGAAATTATATTATTTGTAAGAAAATATCACTTTCACTATTCATGTAATTTTGAGCTATTCCTTTGACAAAACCAAAGATAAATGAAGTAAGAACTCACCTAGGGAGTCTCCTATTTGAAATCTGCTCTTCTCAGCCCATTGATTGTAAGTATTGGAATTGGGGTCACTTGGAACACTCCAACCCTTTTGACCCCCAACTACAAACTCATAAGCATTACCCTCATTTACCAAGAGCAAGACACAGAACAGTCCCAACAAAACATGACATACTTCATTAGACCTTAAAATGTTGGTAGTAGCCATTGTATAGGGTCAAGGAAGAAAGGGGTGGTGGTGTTGAAACTAGAGAGGGTGCAATTAACTGAAACATCGTCAGGGTTTATATGGAGAATGCATGTATCTGACAATGAAGGTTTTGGAACCTTTTCTTGTTCTCCTTCTCTTGGGGTTTTCTTTGATTCTAGAGCAAAGCATAAGTTCTCTTGAATTGTTTGGACTCTGAGTCTCTTTGAAGGTTGAATCTTTCGTATTTCATTACAATAACTTCGTGCATGGGCTTATGCTTTGCTTCGCTGCTATATGAGTTTTTTCAACCCACATTCTTAACCTTAACACATGTCACAGTCTCATCACTAACTTTGAGGTCTAAAAAGCTTAAAATATTTCTAATGCGATGCTTTTTGTTCTGGCGAATGATTTGTGTCCGTTCCATTTTAGTGCCACGCATGTACCTGGTATATTTTAATGAATTATTTTATTTATTATGATGACTTGTTCGAGCAGTATATATCAAGTTCCTACCTTTATATGCTGAGATCGATATGTAAAGAGTGATAAGGAAAGGAAAAAGAAATGAGTATAAACAAGAAAGTGATTAAAATAAGGAGTTACTTTTCTATTTGTTCTCTCTCTGGTTAAACATTGTTTATTTATTAAAGAAAAAAAACTACATAACAAACAAAATTTATTATTTTCTATCATAATTAATAAAATTATAATATTAATATTAATAAGAATTATTTACTCCTAGTATTTCACTTAAAAAAATAATTTTGTTAACGGTAATGTATATATTATATATATATTTTCATTTATTTCATTTATAATACGAAAAATATAAATTTCAGCATAAAAAAATTCACAAAATATATAAATACAACATATGATAGTATAAAAACAGTTACGTATAGCACATAAATAATATACAATAATATATATTTCGACATAAAAATCAAAATAAAAAAAATGACAAAAAAGTATATGAAGATGTATAATGATACACGTATTATTTTGCTAATACGTGTTTTAGAAAATGTCATACTTGCAAATCCCATTTTACATTCCCACCCTACCCCTGTGTCTATCTTCTCTTTTATATATATATATATATATATATATATATATATATATATACCTAAATGCATGTTTTTTTCTGGGGAATTTCTAACCAAACTCAGCCTAACCGATTGAAAGAGACTCATCTATTATTCCATTAATCATTATTATTATTATCATTCTACGATTGTTCTAAATCAAGTGGCCTAGCTTCCACATTATCGTGTTTTTCCAAATTAAGATTTAAAAATATCTGGTCAATATAATCTCCAACGTGCTTAGTAATTAAGTAACTGCCAATTGTTTTGTTACCGCGTAAAAGCTTAGACTCACAAGATCATGGCTAAGTCTCTCTCTCCTATCTTAATTAGAACATGGTTGGTCTCATCCATATAATATTGACCAAATCAATCCTCATTTATTGTAAGCATTTTTTTTTACTAAAATTAGAAAAGAGACTCGAATTCAAAATCTCTATTAGAAAAAGATTATATATGTCATTTAAATTACAGCTCACTATTTATTATAAACATTTAATATTTAAGAAAATGGTAGATTTAATCCAAATGTAAATATGTCACATTAGATTTGCATCCGGCAAAAATAATGGTGTAGCTAATTTAATACACCTCTCCAATTAGATTTGGAACACACAAAATTAAAATATCTTCTATCGAATTAATTCAATACATCTGTTCAATTCACTTCTTCTGTCTCAATCTCAAATTATCGATAAAGTGCAAATTACTTGCCCTCCTCTTCTTCCCCATGTTTAAATATCTCTTTGTATATGAACAAAAACAAGATTGATACATAAATGTTTCACCTTAAATAGAAAAGTAATCTGATAAAATCATCTGCGATAATAAATTCCAACTACCCAAAAAAAAGGAGATAACATTAAATATTTATTACATGAAACAATAATTAGATACTGTGTAGTTTAATTGTGAGTAAAACATTTTTTTGTCTTAATATTTTTGAAAAAATTTTAAAATCATTACTAACACTTTATAATAAAAAGAGAGAAACCTTCGTGCCAACAATTTTAGTTTATATTTGTTGGTACTTCTAACCCAAATCCAACACTTTTCGTTCAACAATATAGTTATACTTTTTAGTTAATAATTATTAATCGAAAACAATAAATTATGTTGACGCAGTCGCCTTGCTGCTAATCTTAGTTTTTATATAATATTAAAATATAAATTATGCTTTAAAGTTTTTATTCAAAATTATTTCATTTATCTTAATATCTATAATTTCACGTATATAACATTTATAATTATATATAATTATTGTATTTAATATTAATTAAAGAATAAAATATAAGATAATATTATTTGAACAAGTGATTCTGGTCAATAAAATTTAATTAAGTGATTTATTTTTATGTTAAATAAAATATTATTTTAATATCAAATAATATAAAAAATTACACTTAATATTTAATATCGAAATAATCTTATATTTAGCATAGAAATAACATAGAATTATAGTAAAATATATACCTGAAAACACCAAGAACAAATAAGGAAAACGACACGGTTATTAGCGAAATAATACATTAAACGGCGAGTGTTAGGGTCGTTATTTGTGAAGTTAATCTGTTCGATTCGGAGTTCGACCCTTTTGACAAGGCATTGCCACCTTCCTCAATCACCATTTTCTTTCGCAGCATTTACCAACCAACCAACCGCACCCCACAACAACACCATCACACTTTCTAACTAACTCTTCATTACCCAAAAAACAAAACAAAAAAAGGATACAGCTTTCAAGAGCTGGATCTCCATTCAATTCTTCACTTTTCAGAGGATTTTCTTTCTGGGTTTTCTTGATTTCTCCCAAGGGTATCAGCTTCTCTGTGCTAGCGTTGATCACTGTTACCAAAAATCGTTTCTTTTTGGTTTCTTGTTGATCTTTGAGATGTGGGGAGATTATGGAGTTCCTGCTGATTCTTTCTATCAAATTCGCCCCGAGTGCATCAACGATGTTCCCGTTTCAAGATTTAAGATCAAGGTCTGTTCATCCCCCATTTGGGGTTTTCTTTTTTAATTTGCCATTGATGAATAACTAATATTATTGGGTAGTTGGAAAAATTTGTGCTTGGAATTTTATGAGCAATGCACTTACTTGGGTATGAGTTTGAAACGGTTATATGAATCTATTAAGTCATTTGAGCTGTATTTAGCTGGATCAGTGGGTTGTTAACAATGTTTATGATGATGAATTGATGATGGTATCTTTGTTTGTCATGAATTCTTGAATTCAGTAGTGAAGTTAAGTTTCATGTATAACTAATAAAACTAATTCACTGACAGAAGAAATTCCTAGACCTTGGAAAAGTATTAGCATACCAAATGTCACTGTATGATTGTCCCAAGGACTTCACGGACACAAACCTCATACTTATATAACTGTTCATCTGACTCTATCTAACAGCTTAGATTTCATGACATAAAGTTCCTTGACTTTGGGGTATATAGTAATTTGAGTCAGCATGTTAAATTTCATTAAGTGATTGAAAGACTTTTTATGTATACAAACACAAAATTATTAATTATCCTTGTTGGATTTTATTCTTGTGAGACATTAAATAATAAATTAACTACATGATTCTGCAACTGGATACAAAGTTATACTTTTTGTATATTTTGATTGCCAATCTTGATACACTGATATGATTTTCTTTTGTTTTGAACTTGTTTTTCCAGTCCGGTAAAACACTGAGTCCAAGAAAATGGCATGCTGCTTTCACTCAAGAAGGATATCTGGATATAGGAAAGATTCTAAGGCGAATCTACCGAGGGGTAACTCCATATTTTTAGTTAAAAAGCTTACTCACTGTACTATGCCTGACATGAAATTTCAATTGCCTCCTACTTTTAGTTATATACTTATCTTATATCTGGTGCTACAGGGAGTTATAACTGTAAGATAGATTGGACTTAGTCTTGTAACATAGTTGAACACTTCTATTTCTTGTTTTGGTTCTCTTAAGAATGAGATCCTATTACCATGGCTGGCATTGCAGTGAGTACATCAAACTGAGTATCAGTTTTCTTCTTACATAAATCCGTGTTCATTCATAAAGGACAGACAATGATAGTGATTGAAAAATTCTTTTCCCATTGTTTTGTGTTCTTCATGCTGAATCTTTTCTTCCCTAATTATCACAAGTGTAACAGGTGATCATATATTCATATTACTATTTTTTTTATTTTTGGGTTAAGTCTTTGTCAACACAGGGTTTTCTTTGTGCACAATCAAAATAAACAAACAAGTATTTCACTTTGTATGTCACTAGAGATTGGTGCTTACTATACAAAGTTTTTTGAATCAGGGAATCCATCCATCAATTAGGGGAGAAGTCTGGGAATTTCTACTTGGTTGTTATGATCCAAAGAGTACATTTGATGAAAGAGAACAATTAAGACAGCGTCGAAGGTAATCATGTTTTCCTGTTTCATGATTATATTTGATACGACTTTTTTTTTTTAAAAAAAAAAAACTATATTATCATCATAGTATCCCAGAAGTATAAAAGTTTTATGAAAGTGGATTGTCTGTAATATGTCACTGAATCACTATAGGCTTGATATGCCTTAAAAACATGGAACAATTGCTTCCTCATCCTTCATTCAGGGACAACACAATGATACTTGTGATTTGAAACTTTCACTAATGATTTTTAATTCTAACAAATCATTACCTGAGCATCAATTACATGTTTTTATTGTCAGGTTAGAATATGCTAGATGGAAGGAAGAATGCCGCCAAATGTTTCCTTTTGTTGGAAGTGGTAGATATATTTCATCTCCTGTAATTACTGATGATGGTCAACTGATTCAAGATCCATCGGTTCTGCTAGAATCAAATCCAGACAAGGGATTGGTTTTAGTTCCTCAAGATAATTATAGGCCTTCAAGTATAGATGCTACAAATAATCTAGAGAAGGTTACGGACAAGAGAGTAATCCAGTGGTTGCTAACTCTTCATCAAATAGGTTTGTGAATAATTTGTTCTATCTTTTTTGTTTCTCTTATTATGTACTATTTATATTTTCTGCATGAACCCATAATGCATAAAATTTATTGTTATTTTGATTTTGTTTCCTTTTAAATGGGTACGAATGTAGGTACAGTTCCCTTTTGGAAGTTTTCCCATGTGCTAAGATAAAATTGTACCACTATAATATGATTCATATGATGGCTGACCATTTTCTTGCACAAAACTCATTTAGGTCTTGACGTGATTCGGACTGATAGGACATTGGTTTTTTACGAGAAGCAAGAGAATTTGTCAAAATTATGGGATGTTCTTGCAGTTTATGCTTGGCTAGATAAAGATGTTGGCTATGGTCAAGGTGGGTTTTTTATACAAGTGGGTCACTTGAATCTCACTTAGTTGTTTTCCTGTTTCTTTTCTTTTTTTTTTTAATTGAAAACAGTACTATATTTATATATTCCTATTGATTTAAGTTTGAAGATCATAGCCTAATATTAGTGATAATTTCATGCAGCTGCTTTTCATTGTTCTTTATATTTGAAAAGTTTATTGACCCTATACTTTTAACTAATTCAACCTTGAACAGGGATGAGTGACCTATGCTCACCTATGATAATTCTTCTTGATGACGAAGCAGATGCATTTTGGTGCTTTGAGCGTCTAATGCGCAGACTTGTATGTACCTTTTTGCTATGCTCTATTTTATGACTAACTTCTTTCTAGACCTTTTCTATGTTAACATTTGGTGAAAAAAAAGACTGAAAATAGATAGATAATGAGTGTTTCGTTGCCGGCTTTTCCCTCTAACATATTTAGGGTTCTTCAATGTGGTACATTATTAATTTCTTCAGAAAAGAAAAATAAAAAATCTGTTCATAGTTTTGTGCATAAACAAAATCAGTTATCTATACTTTTTGGCTACGTAGATACTATGAAGTTCTTCGAGGTATCAACTTTGTCTATGTTACTTATGATCTGTGTTGTTGAATTTTTAAAGCGAGGTAATTTCAAGTGCACCGATCGTTCTGTTGGAGTGGAAGTTCAACTAAGTAATTTGGCTTCAATTACTCAAGTTATAGATCCAAAACTTCATAAACATTTAGGTACTTCCTTGTAAATGCATTTCCTGTGCTTTATTTATGGCCAATTCAGAATAGAATTTTCTTACACTTGTTGTGTCATTGTTATGTTAAGTCGTTAACTGATGTTTCTTGTTATTCTGTCTTCTGAGAACAGAGCAACTAGGTGGAGGTGATTATCTGTTTGCTTTTCGGATGCTAATGGTTCAGTTTCGTCGAGAATTCTCCTTTTGTGATTCACTGTACCTTTGGGAGGTATGTATGGTTTGGTTTCTATTGTATTTTTGAAACATATCATTTTATAAAACAGAACTCTTAAGTTGCTTTGAGGGGTGTGCAATCCTTATATTTGTTCCATCAAAACTTGATAGAATTTTGATCCCCTTATTTGGAAGAAGACATCTTAAGAATCTATGTAACATGATGATTGACAAATAATTACTTGATGTTTTTAACAGATGATGTGGGCTCTAGAATATGATCCCGATTTGTTCTGGATGTACGAGGATTCTCAGACAGCTCCTGCAAACGCCGAGAGCTCTAAAGGGAGAGTGAAGTCAATACGACAATGTGGAAAGTATGAGCGAGAAAATATGAGAACAGGAGCAAAGAACTCTGAAACTCCTCTTCCGATATCGATTTTCCTTGCGGCTAGTGTGTTGAAACATAAAAGTTCAAAGCTACTCCATGAAGCACGGGGTCTGGATGATGTTGTGAAGGTTAGTCTTGGAACATATTTGTTTAACTCATTAGTTCATAATGAAAGCTGTCTTAAGAGAAGCTACAAT
Organism: Stylosanthes scabra; assembly: GCA_036250425.1. Classification (NCBI taxonomy): domain Eukaryota; kingdom Viridiplantae; phylum Streptophyta; class Magnoliopsida; order Fabales; family Fabaceae; genus Stylosanthes; species Stylosanthes scabra. The sequence goes on along the minus strand of JASCZI010211452.1, from coordinate 232,441 downwards.
GTATCATTTTGTGTTGAACAAGGACATATTATTCTTTAACAAAATCTCTTCTATATATATTAATTTCTCTCTGGTTAATTCTTTTCAGATATTGAATGACATGACTGGAAATCTAGATGCTAAAAAGGCTTGTTCTGGGGCTATGAAACTTCATAAAAAATATTTGAGGAAGGTAATTTGGTCTCTTACACTACTATTATACCCTTTGATTTTGATACACTATCTATAACTGAGGTACAGATTGAATATGTACATAGAATGCATATTCATTCATTACAAACACAAAAAGAAAAAAAAAAAAAAAAAAAGGGACCCACACCGTGATTTTTCTCTCACTCTGTATTCTCGGCATGATCGAAATATGTACGAAAGTATGCACCTATCAACAATACCTCTGATTTTAAGAATTTAAATGAGTGTGGTTGAGTCAAACAATTTGACACTATATGCTTGGATATCTCTGGAAAAATTAGAATATATCAAAATTAAATTCCGCGTTTATGCTTCTATATTTTTGATAATTACATTATGCATGTCTCCTCAATACAAGTATTTTGCAATTTTGCTGCAGGCCAAGAAAACCTAACACCAATGTATCAATGAATGTTGTTATTTTTCACTGATCAAGTGATGTGTACCTTGTTATTAATGGAGACAATAATGGAGTCCATCAAATTTGAACTGGAGTTACAAGATTGAAAAAGAAGGATCCAAGTATACACAAAATACATCCATCAAAACTCTTGAGGGATAATTGTTGTATTGTGACATAATTTCATTTTTTTAAAAAAAATATTCTTGTGTACCCAAAAGAACAACGTTGTATGTTGAGACTGAAGTTGTACTGTAAAAAAATATTTGTTAGGAAAAGATATCAAAATACAGGAAACAGTTATAGCCTTCTTCAATTTCTGATCTAATCTCTTTGTTAAGTAATTAGTTTCGTTGAATGAAAATCTTTATTTCATTTCTACTTCTCAATTAGCTTCTATTGAAAGGAGAATGTCTAGGACACTCAGTTCTTAAGGGTTCATATAGAAACTTTCCAAGAAAAAAAAAATAATAGAGAAGCTGGTAGCAGCATAGGTTCCCCTTCCCTATGGAGTAAAAAAATTGAACTGGTTTTCTTTAGAGTTTAATTTTGATATATGAAGTATTTTATAGTCATTTAATTGTAAAATATAATTTAATTGACAAAATTAGACATAAGATGTAAAATTGTTATAAGATTCAGATTCAATGCAAAAACAAAATTCAATTCAATTAAGAAAGCATAAACAAAAACTGGATACCTAAACATACACTAAACATATCGTCGCACAACAAAATGTCCATCTAATTGTGTAATATATGTAGTTGTTGTACTAGTCATGTACTCAACTTCAAACCCTTCTTTTCTTTTCTTTAAACACAAACAAACTGAATCACTTCATCATCATCACCACATTGTTAGCTATCTTCCCCATTTGTATGGACTAATACAACCCTGAAGCAGAAAGGAACTGAAGTAATCAATACATCCTTTTACAAAAACCATATTCATCAAGTTTGTAGGTGTAGAAGAAGGTTAGTAAGATGAGACTAAAAAAAATGCATGCTGGTGAACACGATTCGATTCGTATATATGAATATCAATTAGGAAGGTCAGTAAAAACGCCCGGTCATGGCCAAGAACGACAACAATGCGATGACGGTAACCGCGAGGAAGCTGATCGGAGAAGACTTGATGCGTGAGGCGGCGTTAGAAGGAGTAGTTGGAGGGAGCGAACACTCTTCACCATTGAAGTAAACCTTGGTTGGGAATGCATCTCTTCTGATGTTAAATTTCCTGGAATACTTCTTCTTGAAGGAGAGTACGGATTGCTGCTTCCCCGGCACGTGCGGTGCACCGATCCTGCTTCCATTGGTGAGTCCCACCAAATAGTTCAAACCCTCATAACCTTGCAGGAAGATGGTTCTAAGCCCTGGAATTCTGGTTCCGTTGAAGGAGTAAACTTCCTCGAAGTCTCTGAAAGAATTGTTATGGAACTGAATAGCAGTGAACCAATCATCGAAAGCGTAGCGCTCCCAGTTGAAGAGCGTGATTCTTGCT
>JASCZI010211452.1:209712-221208 GCA_036250425.1 Stylosanthes scabra | reverse complement strand
TAGCTTTGGTTTATTTAAGATAATAGCACATAAAGTCATAAATTCCATAACCCAACATCACAAATGATAAAAACCACAACAGAAGAAACACCACAATCACATATATGTATGACTCGCAGAGAGCCAGAGGAGACTTAAACTCAAGTTTCCAGCAGCTCAGAAACCATGAATCTTGATATGCTCCTTCTTCACGATACCAGCCTGTTCCCCATCCACAAGGGGTGAAACAGAAAGAAAGGATTAAATCAGAAGAAAAATTAAATTAAAATAAATAAAAACCCCAGTAATTCAATGGACACGTTTTCAATGAAACACACAAACTGTGATGTTCACTCATAGCCACAAATCAGAACAAGAGTATCATCAACCTAAACTTCTACTTTGATAAAGATGCAACCATTCAGAACATCACATTACAATCACAAAATGAAATAAATTCTGCTGTGTTATGAAAAACAGATCCAGTGTAATGCAAAATCAAAATTCAAAAGCAAAAACAACAAATCAATTATCAGACAAACATGCATACAAAATATGAAATGAATTAAACATAAGCAGAAAGAAGGATAACAAACCAGACTAGACCATGGGGCACATATATGATTATTAGACAGAACAAACAAACTAACTTGGACAGCAGACTAACTGCATAACGCTAAAGATGGAGGCTATAGTTACCTGAACAAGGAAGGCAGACACATTCTTCCTCTGATCACCTTGAAGTTGAATAACCTATTCACAGGCAAAGATTTTATTTGAAGCAACAAGGAATATATCATCATCCAACAAGTAACAAGTGAGTATCACACATACCTGCCCTAATTCTGGGTCCTGAACAACAGTACCATTGCAACAAAATTCCTTCTTAAGGTCTTTAAGGATCTTGTTGTAGCTGAATTCTTTCTTCAATCCCTGGACAGTTGTCAAGCTTTTTCTACCATTCCGCTGTTGTATGCGAATGTGAACATACTCTTTTGACCCAGCACCCGAGTCCTCAGCATTTGCCTCAGCAAAAGGATCTACAAGTTCATCACGCGCCACCAACAAGAGTTCATATATGATTTACATAATCAACCACAAAACAGGTCGTAACCATGTATTCCACACCAAAACAAATGCCAAGTTATTCATCGGCATCAAATCAAAATTATTTCCAACAAACAAAAACACAAATAATATAATATTCATAATAAGATAGAAACTCAAATGCAGTTAAGTTCATATGAGGTTGATATTCTAGAACCATTAGATTATAATTTAGTCACATATATCTAATCATCTAACGGTTTACAATAACAACTTCACATGAAGTCGACTATATATAAGTATTCACCTAATAATAATAGTAATCAATCCACCATACAACACTTGTCAAGAAGTTGCAACGTACCGAAGGTAGTAGGAATCTGAGCGTCTAATTCAGACATGAACCTTAACTCTCTCTCAGAAACAGTCCTACCGACAGATTGTTGAAACCTGGAATCAAAATCAACATGTTAGGTTTATTACTAGGACAAAACAGAACATCAAAAATTCAAAATCAAGTTTTGATCATCCTCGACAGGTAAACATCAAAATCGAGTTTAGTAATAAACCACCCATAAGATAAAATCATTATAAGTCAGCAGTAACGAGAGGTTTCGATATTCGTTTAGAAACAAGACCTGCCCCAACTTTGAAACCGAAAATTACCATGGAAAAAGTAACGAGATCTTGAATAAAACAAAAAGGGAGATATTTTTTTAAACCTAATAGAAGGTACAGAAGATATTAACAACGAGAAGGCTAAAATTGTAAGATAGCGTGGGAATAGTCAGCTAGATCTGAATTACCAAACTTGATCAAGCATACGGTTTCTAGTTTCTACATAGATGATCCGATTGAAATCAATCAAACCCCCAACAACACCCCCAAAAAAATCGAATTTTAGTTTCGATTTTGAAAGAAATCAAGGGCAAATTAATTAAACAAAATTAGACCTTAAAACGATAAAAAGAGGATAAAATAAAGGGGAAAGAATCAGATGTTACCTGTTCCTAGTTTAGGGTTTCGATATGGGAAGGAGGAAGGGGAAAGAACCGAATCGGATTGAAACCCTAAATTGGATAAGGCAGAACCTTTCTCTCTCTGTGAGGAGTGCAGTGTTTCGAAGGAGAGAAAGTGAGAAGGAGATTTCATGAAAGAAAGAAAATATAGAGAAACGTGAGATGTGAGGTTAGGTTCAGCATCACGTGTGAAGTTATACTTCTACTCTCGGAAGTTAAAAGTGAACATCACGCGCTTGGGTGAGGACACGTGTGGAAATATCCCGGCGAGTTAGGTAGCTGAGTGGTTGAGAGAGTGAGGATAAAGGTTTGGTAGAAGGGTATATATGTCAATGCACATAAAGCAAAGTACTACCTTACTGGATAACAGTGGGGCATGCTTGCATTTGAGAAAAGTAAAAGAATAGTAGAATACACTGTCCTCTTCATGACCAAAGTAGTTTTTTGTTTTTTGTAATTTTTTTTTCTGGTGAGTGGTGACCAAACTAGTTTTTATGATTCCTGTTTGGGTTTCTTTCTTCATCATGACTCAGTTTCATATATGGGATTATCATCACACGGACCGATCATCCAAAAATCCAAGCCCAATAATATTTTTAGCGTTGGGTGAGGTTTATCACAATTGTACTTTGGGCCTTTTGCTCCGTATTGTACCAAAAACAAATATTTAAAATTCAATGAATGTTGTACTTTTGGTTACAGAAAAAAAAGAGTTCAGTAAAAAATACCTCAAAAAACCCAAATAGAAAGAGTAAGATTTATTTTTCAACTCATTCGGGTCAGTATAGTGATTCAGTTTAATGGAGAGTATTTATGGATTAATAACAAACTCTTAAATGAACTTTGAAGAAAAAAAAAAAAGTCATTATAAAACCTCTTATATTGCCACAAGTGTTACAGGAATTTAGCCTAACGATAATATTGACATGTGCTAGCTACATATTTAATTATTAAGCTCATTTAGTTTTAGGAATGTTAATATAAATATTACAACCTAAATTAACAAATTAAAAAATGTTATTTTGTAAAAAAAAAATGATATTTTTAGTTTTTTACTCATTTAATTGTCATGCACACATATATATTTGTATGTGAAATTAAGTGGTTTAAATTTGTGCATAAGTTTATGTTACGTGTATAATATAATCGGGTTCTTTAGCCCAATTAGAAAATATTGATACTTAATATAAATAATATAGTAAATACATGTAATAATAATCATATTACTCCTATAGAACAAATTTTAAAACATCTAATCATATCATATTTGAATTATAATATTCATTCTGTCATTCTGAAATTTGAATACAATTTTCATTTGAATATTCAAACTCTTACTTTATACAGTGCAGTTAACCATCATGCATGCTTAGGTACCAAACAAAAAAAGCATCTTGGACATTATTTGCATGAAAATGTGACGTGGAAGCACAAAATCAATTAATGAAGCAAACACAGCCACCCCACCCTCCTTCTCCTGTACCCTTCACCACGTACCTCGCATGCAAAATCCCCCTTTCACCTATAAATACCATCACCAATTCACCACCCTCCACACTCAAACACATAACACACTCTTCAATATAAAACAATCACATTACACACACACGTTCCATACCACTACAACAATGGCCAAGCTCAGCATCCTAGTTCCTCTGGCTCTTCTTCTCCTTGCCTCCTTTGCCTCTGCGAGGCAGCAATGGGAGCTACAAGGAGACAGATGCGAGGAGCAGCTCGACAGGGCCAACCTGCGGCCCTGCGAGCAGCACCTCATGCAGAAGATCCAGCAAGACCAGGACGAGGACGAATATGACAGGTACAATCCAAGGCACTCTGGATCTTCTCAGCACAAGCAGAGGTGCTGCAACGAGCTCAACGAATTCGAAAACAACCAGAGATGCATGTGCCAGGCATTGCAACAGATCATGGAGAACCAGAGCGATAGGTTGCAGGGCAGGCAACAGGAGAAGCAGTTCGAGAGGGAGCTCAGGAACTTGCCCCAACACTGCGGCATTCGTGCTCCACAGCGTTGCAACTTGGACGTAGAGGACCGCAGAAACAGATTCTAAACATGAAAAAGAAAACAAAATAGCTTATATATAAGCTATTGTGTATGGTGTGTGTTGGTAATAATAATAAAGATCGATCATCACTATGTGAATGTGTTGATCGCGTTTCCTAAGGCAAGGTAAGGTTATATGAGCACCTTTAAAGTGCTTTTATGGCTTTGCCTATGTTTTGTTATCGCAGAGTTGTAACCATCTTGAAATAAAAAGATCTTGTTTTCTTTTGGCCAGCATATTTTATTTTCTTTCTTGGGTTTTCTTTTTTGGGTCTCTATTCAAGAAAGCCAATAAATCAGCCAACAAACTCAGCAGAATATTTGAAATTTAAAACAATCAATAATTTACCAAAAGAAATAGAAAGAAATAGAACATCTAAAATTTAATTAAAAAACATTCAAAATCTAAGAAATAAAATATTTAATTTAATTAAATATTGCTTATATATATTAATAGTATTGATTACTATTAATATATATAAGCAATATTTATAGAACACTCTCAAACGCTAATATTCCTAAGAAAAACACCATTACCAAAACAGTAAAAATGAAAATATAACAAAAACCTTAAAGAATAATACATAAACTATAAAATTGTAAAGAAATACAAAATGTAATATTATATGTATTTTTAAAAAAAATCAATTTATTGTATTTATAATGTATGTGAATGTATGCTAGATCAATCATTAACCATTAATAGTTTGCTCCATCAAACTTCTTATTCTAAAATAAAGAAATATGACATCACCATTGTCCTCATGGTGTGCCAATGTGCCATACTGCCATCTCTAGCTAGTATGGTGGTGGCCGGAAATGAGATCAAGGAAATTGTAATATCTGAATAAAGTTTAAAAGAAGGCTAATAACACTCATGTGAATATATTGATTAAATTATTTAACATAATATATATTGATATTTTAACTATCATCTTTATAAAAAAAAAATAATACATGTTAATGTGAAGGATACAGTAGTGATAATTAGTATACACAAGGTTTATATTATTAATATTTAATTAATTTTAATCATTTTAAAACCCTTAAGATGAAGAATAATTAATAAAATCATATATTTTTATTAACATAATTATTTATTATTAAATATTTAATTTCAACATAAAAAATTACAGCCTAAAGTAACAAATATTTCTCTAAAATGAGGGACAAAATATAATGTGTTAATAAGTATTCTAATAATATCATATATTTTTATTAACATAATTATTTATTATTAAATATTTAATTTCAACATAAAAAATTACAGCCTAAAGTAACAAATATTTCTCTAAAATGAGGGACAAAATATAATGTATGTGTTAATAAGTATTCGCAAAATAAGTTTAAACTTTTGAAAAATGACATTTTTATTTTATTATTTTGTCCGCCCCTTCTGCATACATGCCGCTATCAAGGTTCGAATCTGGAACTAGACACTTACTCAACACAAGCCACTTAGCATGAGATGTGATTTTTTAAATCTAACATATATTATCATACAAACAATACTTTAAATACTTTAACTTTTATAATAAGTTAATAACTCCTAACTCAATACAGTAAGAAATACATAAAATTAAATTATATTAATATTTATTTATTTTATTATGATATTAAAATCAAAACATATTAATTAAATTATTTATCGATATAAATATATTTCACATGTTGTATTTACTCATTTATTTTAAGTATATGTATCCAAAATATTAAAAAAACTAATCTATACTATTTATATTATATTCTTTATAATAATAAGGGATACAAATTAGAATTTTATGTGAAAAATTGATATAAATCCATTTATTAAAATTAATTTTAGTTATAAATGATATTAAAATAAAAAAATTTTTATTTTTTATGACACTTAAATTTTTTAATTAAATTAATAAAAAGATAATAAAATTATCAAATATATGAATAATATTTAATTTTTTAAATTTTTAGTTTTCGACCCCTGCTTTGTAAGACGGCTGAATCAGCCCTGGGTGAGCAAGTAATTTATGTTATAATATTATTTATTATCACCAAACAAAAATTATGCTGTTAAGAAATTTTATTTTTTAATCTATTTTATAGGATATATATATATATATAATTAAGTATAATTATATTAGTTATTTTATATTTTTACTTATATAAAGTAATCTCACTATTAGTTTCAAATTTTTAATAATAAAAGGAATAAATCAAGAATACTTACTGATTTGGATCTAATGAGAATAAAATCAAGGTCAATGTTGTTTATTTTACTTGCACCTTTAAACTTTAATAAGAACTAATATAATAATTAGTATAAATAGGGTTTTAGGATTTTTGTCTAAAACATACCTAAACTGCTATTTGTAATCCTTACTCAATTTAAATAACAACAATGTTAGGCAATCAATAAAAATTCAGCCAATACTAACCAACAACTTATATTAGATGTTCTATTTCTTTAGGTTTCGAATGTTCTAGGTTTTAGATGTTCTATTTCTTTTAGTTGATTGTTAATTATTTTAGGTTTCGGATGTTCTATTTCTTTTATTATGAACGTTCTATAGACAATGGTTACAAATGTTCTATTTTTTATTTACTGATTTATTGATTAAAAAAAATTAGTTATCTATACTTTTTCTGTAAATAATTGTTAAAAATAAAATTAATATCTATTTTTATTGGAGTTATTTATGTCACTTGGACCAACCAAGAAGAAGACTTAATTTTAAACATCTAAAAAAACATAATATATCTAAGACTAATGTTAGGAATCAACGTTAGGAGACCCATAGGGAGTCAATGAGTATAATTAGAGAAATAATAAGTTGTAAAAGAGGAGAAAGAAAAGAAAAAAAATGATATTGACTACTTATTGTCTCCCTAATATTGGCTCCAAACTATACGATGTTAACAAAATGCTTATTTTTTGATAGATTGGTAATCCCATCTAAATTTCATCAATGAATTACTGCATGCACAAGGTGAAATTCGAATGTTCAACACTTATTTAAATAATTCGAATCTTCAAAATTTGTTTAAATGAATAAATGAGCTAAGTATTAGATTAACTCAAATTGATTATCAGGATGCTTATCTAAATTGAAGTATTCACCCTAAACTTTTCGGTGGAGGTGTTTGTAAAAAGAATAACGAGAAGGGGGAACGGATGTGTCTCTTTTGTGAGAAACTAAGAACAATTAGGGTTTATGATTATAAAAGGAAAGATCGACTAAATTCATTTTTGGTACATCACATCACTTAGCTCTGTTATAGAGAGACACTAGCTTGTCAATTCTGGACAACATTCTGTTACTGGAACATATTAAGGAACTGGCTTTAGTTAATAAATTTTGAGAAACAAAACTGAATCAATAAATGGAATTTGAGAATCTAAATTGAAACATGCACAAATTTGACGGACAAAATTTAATTTGCTCAATACCGTTATTTCAGTAGGATATGTTTAGAACACATTTAAAAAGTCTTTTTTTTCTCAAAAAATAGTTATGTTTGGGTATGTAAAATTTGTAAAATAAATTATAATCAAAAATAATTATTTTAAGAGAAAGTTTAGGGAGCTCATAGTTTGTTAGTCAATAGTTGGCCCTATTTCATTTTTTCTTTTTTCTCTTTTACCGCCCACTATTTCCCTAATTACACTCATAGCTTACCTATGGGCTCCTAGCGTTGACTCCCTATCATTACTCTTATTTTAAATTAAAAAACATCTTTTAAGAAAAAAATAATATTTAATTGAAGCTTATAATACCAAAAGTTTATTATTTTATAATTGTAATAATTTTTCGAGTTTTATCTCAAGAATGAAACAAAATATTAACTAACATAAACAATTAGTTCATACCTATTTTTTAATTATATCACTTAAAATATTTTTTTATATATTCCAAACAGAATAAATTATTTTAAGGCCTATATTTTCAACAAAAATGTTCAAACAAAAACTCATTTGACATAGCTAAACATTAAAAAAGATAATTATAATTATGCAAATAAAAACACAGAAGGTGCATTTAACATCATCATCGTTATCATCGCCATTGATCATCATAGCAGTATAGCACAAAGCACATAATAACAAACCCTGACATATGCATGCATGCTTATGAATAGAACAAAAGGGAATCTTGGAGTATTTGCATGAAAACGTAACGTGGAAGCACAAAAGCAATTAATGAAGCAAACCCAGCCACCCCACCCTCCTTCCCCTTTCTCAATTCCACGTACCAAACATGCAAAGCTCTCTTTCAACTATAAATATCCATGCCACCATTAACACTACTCAAAACACATACACAACACACTCCTACTACTCTTTAATCATCTCATACGCACATTTCAGTTCCACTACCATGGCCAAGTCCACCATCCTTGTAGCCCTCCTTGCCCTCGTCCTCGTGGCACACGCCTCTGCGAGGCGCGAGTGGGGGCAACAAGGGGACTCAAGATGTGAGAGGCAGATTGATAGGATGAACCTCAATCCCTGTGAGGAGCACATAATGCAGAGGATCCAGTGTGAACAAGATCAATACAATACCAGGCGCTGTGGATCCTCTGCGGAGCAGCACCGTGAGAGGTGCTGCAATGAGCTGAAAGATCTCGAGGACAACCAGAGTTGCATGTGCGAGGCATTGCAACAGATTATGGAGAACCAGATGTATAGGATGCAGGACAGGCAAATGATGCAGCAGTTCGAGAGAGAGCTCAGGAACTTGCCCCAACAATGCCGCTTTAGGGCACCACAGCATTGCAACTTGGACGTCAGTGGCGGAAGATTCTAGACAAAATAGCTTATATATATATAAGCTATTATGTATGGTTTTGACTTTTGATAATAATAATAATAAAAAGAATAAAGATCATCACTGTATGAATGTGGTGATGATCGGGTTACCTCAGGTAAGGTTATATGAGCACCTTCGGTGTGCTTTTATGGCTTTGCCGTTTTTCTTAATCCAAAGTTGTAACCATGCACCTTGAAATAAAAGATCTTGTTTTCCTTTTTGGCAAAAGTATATCATCTTTTATTTTATGGCTCTTTCTTTTGTCAAAAACAGTAATCCATATATTCTTAGAAATAAAATTAAGTGGGTTACCTCAATTCAAAAATTATTATGAGACGAAGAGTTTGATTTTACGGTAAGTTTCTCAATAAGAAGAATTACATACACTAAATTTCGAATTCAAAATCTATTTTTTTAGTAGAATTTGAGCCACTTGTCACTTGCACTAACCTATATTAGTAGAGAAAAAGGATTAATTTTAATTAAACATACATTTAAACAAATATAATATTATGCTCTAACGTTCTATTCAATATGATAAATTTTATTATGCGATCAATATTTTTTTCTTATTTTGACTTTTCATCTTGTATTTTATTCAATACTAGAAAAAAAAAAATTAATTTTTACACTAAAAATATGTATCGTAACTTTTTTTTGTTAAATATTTCTAATGTTATACTGAATTTCCAACTATGAGATCTTAACGGAATGCTTATCTAAATCTAATTATTCAAGCTAAACTAATTGGATGAATGCTGTCCAATTTCTATAAAATAGAGGGTAATTTGCTCTTTACGACGTGTCAAATTCTAATAATGTTATTAAATTACTTATCAAATATTTATATATATATATATATATATATATATTATTTAACTTATTTTTAATATGTATTTTGTATTTCAATATGTATTTTATATGGTTACTGATTTAATTATTGAATTTTAATGCTTTAAATAACATTACTCAAAAAAGTTTTATGTTATTAAATATTAACATACACAACAAGAAAAGTGATTGTATTATATAAATTTAATATATTAAAATTAAACATAATTAATTTTTTTCTCAATCCAAAATTGTAATAAGCTGACGTTAGTTTATTCGAATGATATTTTTATATAAATTCTTTAATTATTGTATTATACTTACTTTTATATGTATTATATATTATATATAAAAGATTCAATAAAAATATGATTCCACAATATAATAAAGTGTTGAACATATAGTGCAATATTTATAAAATATTAAAATGAAAAGAAAATAATTTAATTTAATATAATATTTGATGGCTAATTTACTTAACTATCACTTTTTGAAAAATTATTTTTCAAAATGTCCCATTTTTAAACTATTTACTTAACTGTCACCTTTTTGCTACGATATGGATTGGTCAAGAATAACATTTCTATCACTGGACTAAGTGTTGTTTTGCTATTTGTTATGCTTTTTTTAAGGTATATTATAAAATGATATATTATATTTTTTAATTAATATATATAATCCAAAATATTTTATTAAATATTATTTTTATATTTATTTAATTTTTATTTTTCTTTTGTTTTATATTTATTTTTTCTAAAATTAACAATTTTTAATTGTACAAGGATATTAAAATAAATATTAAATTGGAATTTTTTAATATAGATGTTTAAAAAGTAATTCTATTAATTTATTAAAAAATTATTAATATTATTATTTTCTAATTTATTTTTTAAAATTAATATTAATAATTTTGTTAATTTATTGAAAAATAACAATATTATTATTTTATTAATTTATTGAAAAAATACTAAAAAATAAAAATATTAATAATTTATTATTATTATTTTAATAAATTAATAGAATTATTTTTTAATTTATTAAACATCTATTTTAAACCATTAAAATCTAATATTTATTTTAATATTCTTGTACAATTAAAAAATTATTAATTTTAGAAAAATAAAAAAATGTTTTAGATTATATATATTAATAAATTAAAAAATAAAACATATCATTTTATAATATATATTTACAAAAATATAACAAGTAATAAAATACCACTAAGCCTAGTAAAAGAGTGGCATATGAGCATTTTGAGAATTAATTTTTCAAATAGTGCTAATTAAGTATAGTTAAATTTAATTAATATATTTTAAGACAAATATTACATAATTAGGAAATTTTATTAAACTTTATTCGCATATTTAGTCGTCATCATCTTTTTATATAATTTGTTTCTTGAATTTTTCGATCTCAATAAATTGAAAATCGTTGGCTGATTATGTTGGCTAAAATTTTAATAAAAAAGTGCTAGTTGTGTAACATTACTTAAATTTTAAAAATTTTAATATCCAAATATATATATCTTAGTTAATTTTTAGATTAATTTTGGTATACAATTTTGTCCCACAACCTTAAATTTCTGAATCGGTCACATCCTCATCGTTATCATCGCCATTGATCACAGCAGTAGCAAATAACAGCAAATTCTGACATGCATGCTTATGAATGGAACAAAAGGGAATCTTGGAATATTTGCATGAAAACTTAACGTGGAAGCACAAAAGCAATTAATGAAGCAAACGCAGCCACACCCACCCTCCTTCCCCCA
>JASCZI010211452.1:197049-209609 GCA_036250425.1 Stylosanthes scabra | reverse complement strand
CCTACTACTCTTTAATCATCTCATACGCACATTTCAGTTCCACTACCATGGCCAAGTCCACCATCCTTGTAGCCCTCCTTGCCCTCGTCCTCGTGGCACACGCCTCCGCGAGGCGCGAGTGGGGGCAGGACTCAAGATGTGAGAGGCAGATTGATAGGATGAACCTCAATCCCTGTGAGGAGCACATAATGCAGAGGATCCAGTGCGAGCAAGATGAGTACAACACTAGGAGGTGTGGATTCTCTGAGGAGCAGTACCGTGAGAGGTGCTGCAACGAGCTTGAGGATGTTGAGGACGACCAGAGTTGCATGTGCGAAGCATTGCAGCAGATAATGGAGAACCAGATGTATAGAATGCAGGACAGGCAAATGATGAAGCAGTTCGAGAGAGAGCTCAGGAACTTGCCCCAACAATGCCGCTTTAGGGCACCACAGCATTGCAACTTGGAATTCAATGGCGGAAAATTCTAGATGTATGTTTTGATAATAAGAATATGAATAATAATAATAATAATAATAATAATAATAAAGATCATCACTGTATGATGATCGGGTTACCTCAGGTAAAGTTATATGAGCACCTTCGGTGTGCTTTTATGGCTTTGCCGTTTTCTTAATGCAAAGTTGTAACCATGCATCTTGGAATAAAGGATCTTGTTTTGTTTTGTTTAAGATATTATCTCTTAATTTCTGACTCTTTCTTCCATAAAAAAACTGAAAATATTAAGAAATTATCAAATATAGTTATACAGAGTGACATATATAATTTTTTTTCCTTAGTTGATAGATATAGTGGATTAATAAAAATTATAAAATGTGATTTTATTTAAAAAAAAAAACAGAGAGAGGAGAATATTGGGTCAATATCTTTAGTGGAAAAAAAATTACTAATATATTGGTTTAAACATAAAGACAAAGTTAAAATAAGAAAAGAAGTTTTGATGTTCTGGAATTTCTCTCTAAGAAAAATACAGGATCACAATGCAACTAGAATAATGTAACGTGATTTTTTCATAACAAAAATATACTGAAGTTGAGACAGGAAAATTTTCAATTTCAATTATAATTAAAAAATGTAATTTAGTAATATATAATGATGTATTGCACAAATGATTTGTTGCAAAGTAATTCTATGTTATTTTAAAATACAACAATTCTATTCACACGTCAAAATTAACAATACACATTAAAATATAAAATATATATTATACGCCTATAATTAATTTTACACTATATACAAGTATTTTATAGGACAAGTTATATTATTAAACTAATTGGGTTTTAAAATTATCCAAATATACGAATTAATAACATATGATCCACTTGCGTTGGTATCCTAATCCTATTGAATTCGTGGCACGCTGATGTCACGCAGATGAGTTTTATAGAAACTCCTATAACCTGTTGTAAGTGTGAGGAATCTTTGGCACTTGCCACAGATCTTGTGGGGTAGTATAAAAGGGACAGATTGAAATACAATACTTAGTTGTGATGATAAATGGTAAGAACATGATGCTCCATAATTAAAGAAAAAAGAAGTGCATTATTGAACATAATCTGTATCAATGGATGATCATATGACACAACACAAGTGTAGCAAAAACCCTGGCATGTTTCGTAATATGACCAACCAAATTAAAAACTGGTCTTGGAGATTTGGATTATCTGCATGAAAGAGTAACGTAACGTGGAATCAAATTTAGCCACTCCAACCCACTTCCCTTTCCACGTACCTCACATGCACCATCCCTATTTCTCCTATAAAGACAACCTTGCATGCATCATGCACCCTCACATAAAATTACACTACTCATCACTAATAACTTCTACTACCAACATGGCCAAACTCGCCGTCCTGCTATTTGCCCTCCTAGTATCCCTTCTCTTCGCAGAGGTGTCCTCCGCGAAAAATGGGAATTCAGAGGAGGACAAATGTGAGATGCAGGTGGAGGCGGCAAACTTGGCTCCCTGCGAGGAACACATAAGGCAGAAGGTAGAGCCCAACTACGGCGGCAAACATCCACAGATTATTATACAAAGGTGGGGGGATTTCTTTCCATGGGGAAAGCGCCATAGAGAGGATAAACAACAACAGATCATGTGCTGCAACGAACTGAGACAATTCGAGCTAAACCCGAAGTGCTTGTGCGAGGCACTGGAGCAGATCATGGATAACGAGAATGATAGGTCCCAACATTCCCAACAAGACCCGAGGCGAAAGCAGAAGTTCGAGAGGGAGATCAGGAGCTTGCCCAAAACTTGTAGGATTACGTCAACACGCTATTGCGATTTGGATTAGACTTTGTGTATTGTGTTTCGATTATAATAAATATCATCAGACACTATGTGTATGAGGTGATTGTGTTTGTTAGATAAGGCAAAGGTTATATGCAAGCACTACTTTAGAGTGTGGTTTTATGCATGCCTTTGCTTGTGTTTTGTTGATGTAGAGTAGTAAGGTGGAACTGTAACGATGATGCATGTAGGAATAAAGTAGTTACTTTTTCACATGAAAATATAGCTGACATATGAATAGTGTTATGTTATACTAATTAATTAGTTTAATCTTAATGATTTAATCGGACAAATCAATTATATATCAAGTATATAAGAATCTCTAACATGAAAGTTTGTTGATCCATTTATTAAGTAAGATTTGTAAGACTAAACATGTCAGTTTGTTTTTTATATTTTGTATAAATAGACAATTTTTAATTAAAAAAAAAACAAAAATAAATCAATTTTTGTGTTAAAATATCAATTTTGAGTCTACATGTTTTAGCGTTTTACATCTTTGCCTATTTCACCTGGAGAGGCTGGAGTCACTAAAAATAATTAACTCATTGATGTCCGAAATGAAATTGTTTTAGCATATTTTGTATTGTTACTCACTGTAAAAGAAGTGTTTAAAGATGCATTTGAAATTTTACCAAATAATTATTTTATTTTTGAATTAGATATATATCTCAACTGTGAAATTAGCAATGTTATTTCCATTTGAAAGATTTTACTCCCATTACAATGTACATCTAACTCCATTAGCTTATTTTTACTAAGAGTAATGCTAGAAAACCAATTTTAGGGATCAATAGGGAACTAATAAATGTAATTAGGAAAATAGTGAATGGTAAAATGGAAGAGAGAAAAAAAAATGATATTAACTCTCTATGATTCCTTAATATTGATTCTCAAGATTTTCTCGTTTCCTAAACTACCACTAAATAAAAAAACAAAAAACTCAATAGTAGCTAGAATGTGGCCTTAGCTTTCTAATTTCCTGTACATCCAAAAAGAAAGCTCAATTAGTAAAGAATAGTAGTTAATTAGTTATTATGTATTATTTGTTCATCTAAAATAAACTTACGTGTATATTAGTACTTTAATATATATTGGTGGATACTCAAATTCAGCTTACAGCTAATTATAAAATTTTTTATTAATCACCCTTAAATGAATTGATATGTTTGATTAAAATGTAATTTGATTATTTTAAAAGAATAATTTCACCTGAATTATCACCGTATATATATTAACATATGAATTTTGAATGAAAAATATGAGTCAAATATATAAGGGGAATGATACTCAATCCCCTCTAAATTAGAGAGTAATTTATCCCTTATAACGTATCAGATTTTTATTGATTTAAAAAAGACAATTAAATGCAGTTAATTTCAATAATTTATTTTACTCTAATTTTACTAACTTAACCCATTAACTATAATTAATTTCTTTTTTTAATTAACCAATAATTTTATACAAGCCTCATCCTGTAATTTCCTATTTTTCACAACTCACATCTTCTTTTTCACAAGCCTCATTATTGATGATATTTTGTCTTTTTTGTGAAAGAACAAAATCCCTAATTCCTTCCCTGCAAATTCAACCACCTCCCTCCACCGCCACGTCCAAAAAGTGAAACAACTAAGCAAGAACAACAAAATTAATCTCTCTAATCTTCAACAATGTGATTAAGCATTTGCAATGGCCAATGGTGACCTCAACCTCAACACCAGGCTCAATTGTGATAGAGGTAATTTGCTTAACAACATCAAGAATCATACAAGATTGAAAAAGAAAGTCAAAATAATAAGAAGAGCGGTGCAGCACATTAAGACGACCCGAGGAAAATTTCATGTAGAAATGAAGATGCAATACAAAGAAAATCTATATGTTCTCACCTCCTAATCATGTACGAGAAATTGGAATTGACATTAAGGACTTGGGAATTGGGATAGTTGTTTAGATTTTGACAACCTATGAAAATACCTTAAATTACACATCTTAATTCAAAGGTTAAAAAGATATTACTTTAGGCACTGTCTTTCGGTTTTCATTTAGGCTAGAAACCTAATCCCAAAATTCCAATTCCCATTTCCTCTGCAACAACAGTGATGTGGGCGGTGACGGAGGTGGATAGGTTTGCTGATTTTGTCCTATGAAGGAGGAATTAGGGATTATGTTTTTCCACAGAGAAATCACAGAAATATTATCGGTAATGAATATGAATAAAATTTTTTTATTTTTTAAATTAAAAAAAAAATTTGTGGGACGTAAAAAATAGAAAATTATAAAATGAGATTTATATAAAATTATTGATTAATTGCATAAATTGTCTAACTATAATTAAAAAATTTGTTAGTTAAACTAGAGTAAAATAAATGGTTAAAATTAACTACACCTAATCATTTTTTCTGAACTAATAAGAATTTGACCCGTCATAAAAAATAAAAGATAAATTATCCTCTAATTTAAATAAAGTTGAATAGCATTCACCAATATATATATATATATAAACCCAAATTATCCATTCATCTAATATAAAAGTTATCTATTAATCTTTTTCTACTTAAAAAAAAAAAGAAAACTGAACTGAACTGCAGGAATGAATAAACAATAAACAAATCTCTTGATAGAAACATGCCCCAAAAATGAAGACATAAAATGAACTTCATCTCTTTCTTCAGCATGTTTCGTCCAAAATTTATTATTAATTAAGAATAATGTGAAAGAATTAGTATATAATAAAGGTGCACCGAACAGTGAACATCATCATCTTCTTCAATATATCGATCTTATCATCTTATCACAAAACTGCGGCAAATTGAAGCCGTCTGGCATGTGTAGCAATAACCAAACAAAAATGGATGAAAGAGTAGCCACGTACGTGTAAGCGCAAAAGCAATAAATGAAGCAAACTTAGCCACCAAACCCTGTTTCCCCTTCCACGTACCTCACATGCAATATCCCATTTCTCCTATAAATACCACCATGCACCATGCATCTACACTCAACTCACATTCAAAACAAACACACATCATACACTACAAGGTAACAACAACAATGGCTAAGCTCAGCATCCTAGTCGCCCTCCTGGCCGTTCTTCTTGTCGCGGAAGTAGCCTCCGCGACAAGATGGTGGGATCCCAGGGAATGGGATCCCAAGGATCCCAGGAGAAGGGGGGATGAGGAGAGCTGCGAGAGACAGGTGGATAGAGCAAACCTGAGGCCTTGTGAGGAACACATAAGGCAAAGGGTGGAGGATGAGCAGGACGAGTATCCATACAACCGTCGCGACCGCCGCCCACAAGGTGGTTACGACGATGAACAACAAGAGAGGTGCTGCAACGAGCTCAACCGTTTCGAGAACAACGAGAGGTGCATGTGCCAGGCACTTCAAGAGATCTTCCAGAACCAGAACTACAGGTTCCAGCAGGACAGGAGCCAGAGGCACCAGCTCGAGAGGGAGGTCAGGAACTTGCCCCAGAACTGTGGCTTCAACCCACCAAACCGTTGCAACCTCAACAACCGCAGGCCCTACTAAACAGAGTAGTAGTGCTTTTCCCAACTAGGCAAATAACAACAACAGTAATAAATGTAGCTTATCTATAAGCTATTTTTATGTCGTCTTTAGTGTTTTGATAATAATGATGATCATCGCTAATGTATGTAGTGGTGATCGTGTATGTTGCCTATGGCGAAGTTATATGAAGCACTTTGTGCTTTTATGGCATTGCCTCTGCTTTTGATAATGTAAAAGAATCTTGTTTCTTTGGCAATTATTACATTCGGAGTTTAATTAACAAATAAGCTATTATATAATGGAAAATGGGACAACTACTTTTTAAATATTAAAGCAAATTAAAGCAAAAAGTGTTTTATCAAAAAATTGGAATTAAAACCAGGGTCTGGGCGTAATGCAGCAGCATAAAACTAACTATTCTACTATGTAAGAAGTTAAGCAGGAAGCTTGTTTAATCAATTTATTATCGTAAATTATTCCTGAACCTATAGAATTTGGAGATAATACAGGGGAAAATATCAGTTTACCATAATGTAGTATATGTTAGGTGGAGACCAGAGAATAGAACACTGAGTGCAAAATAACTTGTGTATGTGCAATACCGCAGATAAGTTATTGGAAATTTTCTGGTGTGTCTAATTTACTTTAGCAATAATGATTGGTAATCAATAAAATTTCAATTAATATTATTTAATAATTTAAATTGAATGTTCTGTTTTTTTAGGTTTCAGATTTTTTTTTAAAAAAAAGAAAGTTGGTGATTGTTAGTTCATTTAGGTTTCGTATGTTTTATAACTTTCATTGTGAATGTTTTATAACAGTAGTTACTTATGTTCTATTTTTTGTTGACTGATTTATTGGTTAGAAAATTATTAATTACTACTTTAAATAAGATTTGATTATTTTTTAAAGTAGTTTATGAAAGCTGTTGTTTAAGAGGAGAGTTTTAATTTTTAAGATTATAGCACATCCGTTTGATAAAATCAAATAAAAAAAATCTTGGGAGTCAATATATTTGAGAGATAATATATTTGGTGGTGAAGATACATGAGACATAGATAACTCATATATTCTAAGAGTGATATTTTATTATGTTTGGATGATAACGTTTTTTAATTTTGAATTATAATTTTTTAAAATTTTGAATGATAATCTAATTATTGACTCTCTAATATTAATTATGAAACAGTATAACATTATTTAATAAAAAATATCTTTTAATAAGTACAAGTAATAATAATAATATTTGAGAAAGTGATTTTTAAAATTTAAAACGGTCATAATATAATAATTAATGTGAATATTTATTAATAAATAAAATTATATTAGATTTTTTAATTGAGAAAATTTAGGAAACACATAACATTTTAGCCAATAAATGATCAATAGGCTTTTTTCTTCTTTTGTCTTTTCTTTTTTATCACTCGCTATTTGTCTAATTTCACTTATGGGTTCCCTAATCCCTAGCATTACTCTTTATAATTTTAATAAATATAATAATTTATTTTTAAAAAACTCTTTTTAGATGTTTTCAAAATCATATGATTTTTTTAGAAAATAGTAAAAATTAAAGATTAAGATACAGACAAAATTGACTATTAATGATTTAAATAAACTCTATAACCATGAATAATTATAAATATTTAACAAATATAAACAAATGTTAATTATTAAGAGTTAATACGATAGATGGCTGATAAGCGTCTTACGCAGCATTATAATTATTTTAAAAGAAATTGAAATATTATTAAATCTTTTAATTTATTTAATTTTAAAAATTAAAATATGGATAATGGTGTTGAAGAGGATATGAAGATTCAAGAAGTGAATTTGACTGGCAGTCCTTACCTCACGGAGGTAGAGGTGGATGGCTCGGCCACGGAAGCGGTTGGTATCGAGGAAGCCACCGTTTGATGAAGGCGTCGAGGCTGCCCCATGGAGAGGGCAGGGGCACAAGGAACAGGGGGAGAGGGGTGGCTGAAGAAGACGCATGCATGCACGGGGATGAACCATAGTTTTTGTTTTTCCGAACTGCTCGAGGTAGCGGAGGAAGTGGATGACGACTCATGACGTGGTTGAAGTAGCAAGTGAGAGAGTGAAACGGGGGGTGACTGATTCTTGAAGCATTGGCCGAACGTGTTATTGTGACTTATTAGAAATGTAAATTTGTTATTTAACTATTAATATTTTTGAAAAATGCCATGTAACGATGGATTTTAATTTATTTCGATTATTATTTAGATATTATTTATTAAAATATAATGTATATTAAATTATAAATTAGAGATGTTTAGAGTTCATGACTATAATTAAAATAAATTAAACTTAATTGTCACCTAACATTTTTGGACGAGATTAACTTTATCTCTTTCCTCTGCGTGCTTCATTCGAAATAACTATTAATTAAGTATAAGGAAAGAATTAGTAGATACATAACATAATATATGCAGCAGAAAGATATGCGCTATCATCATCATCATCTTCAATCTATCGATCTTATCACAAAACTGCGGCAAATTGAAGCCGTCTAACATGCGCAGTAACAACCAAACAAAAATGCATGAAAGAGTAGCGAAGTACGTGTAAGCACAAAAACAATAAATGAACCAAACTTGGCCACAAAACCCTGTTTTCCCTTCCACGTACCTCACATGCAATATCCCATTTCTAATATAAATACCACCATGCACCATCTCCACTCAACTCACATTCAAAACAAACACACATCATACACTACAACATAACAACAACAATGGCTAAGCTCAGAATCCTAGTCGCCCTCTTGGCTGTCCTTCTTGTCGCGGAGGTAGCCTCCGCAACAAGATGGGATCCCTCTGAATGGGATCCTAGGGGACCCTCCGAATGGGATCCCAGGAGAAGGGGCGACGACGAGAGGTGCGAGAGGCAGGTGGATAGGGCAGACCTTAGTCCTTGTGAGGAACACATAAGGCAAAGGGTGGAGGATGAGCAAGACCAATATCCATACAACCTTCCTGACCGCCGCCGCCGCCACCGAGGTGGTTACGACGACGAACAACAAGAGAGGTGCTGCAACGAGCTCAACCGTTTCGAGAACAACGAGAGGTGCATGTGCCAGGCACTTCAAGAGATCTTCCAGAACCAGAACTACAGGTTCCAGCAGGACAGGAGCCAGAGGCACCAGCTCGAGAGGGAGGTCAGGAACTTGCCCCAGAACTGTGGGTTCAGTTCACCAGACCGTTGCAACCTCAATAACCGCAGGCCCTACTAAACAGAGTAGTAGTGCACTTACCCTACAAGGCTAATATCAACAGAAGTAATAAATGTAGCTTATCTATAAGCTATTTTTATGTTGCACGAGGAGTGTTTTGATAATAATAATAAAGATCATCATCACTAATGTATGTAGTGGTGATCGTGTATGTTGCCTATGGCGAAGTTATATGAAGCACTTTGTGCTTTTATGGCATTGCCTGTTGTGCTTTTGATAATGTAAAAGAGAGTTGCTGTAAGTTGTAACAAGCTAAGTCGTCGATGGAATAAGAATCTCGTTTCTCTGGCAATTATTACATATGGCGTTTAATTAACTAATAAGCTATTATATATAGAAATACAGTGGAAAAGGGGACAAACAACTACTTTTTAAACATTAAAGAAAATTAAAGTAAAAGTGTTTTAAGATAAAATTGGAATTTAAACCAAGGGCTGGGTGTAATGCACAAGCGAGCATAAACTAACTATTCTGTAAGAAGTTAAGCATGAAGCTTGTTTTATCAATTTACCAATAACTTGTGTATGTGTGGTACCGCCCAAACTAATAAGTATTCTGTAAGTGATTTTAGTTTAGTTTGAAAGCATGTTTTTCTCTATACAAGATTCAAGTTTTGTTGATTATTAAAATGTCGATTTAGTGGTCACCTTTTAAATAAGTGTCCATGCTATTAATAATAGATTTTTATATGGACTTCGCAAAAAGATACCGCGGAAACTAAAACAAAGTCATTTTTCTATATAATCTACTTATCCATATTTGATTTTAAGGTCCTGGACTGTGGCACACATAATTTTCAGCAGAAGTAACTATTACAAGCCATAGTGATAGTGGTTGAATTAGTAGCATTGTCAAAATGAACCTAGTTTAATTGATCTATTTATTTATGTTAAATAATTGATTTTTTTTTCTTTAATTCGAGATAAATAGATTGGACTCGATTAATTCGTAAAAATGGTCCGCTAATTTTCAAAAGAAATCAACATTTTTTTAAATGTTTCCTTTTGTCCAACCAAAAAATTTAATCCACTCATAAAAAAATTGTTTTCAATGATTTTGCATTTTTAACCAAATTCCTTTGGGGTCTAAAATTATAATTTTTATCCATTTTTTTTTAATAATGAAGAAATAAACAAATGGACCGGTTTGACAGTCCTACAAATTCGTACTTCAAAAGTTAATGATTACGTTTCAATATAGAGAAAGTCTTTTATTATCTAGTAAAAAATAAACAATTCAAATTTTATTATTTTTATTTGATAATTTTCTTTGTATTAATTAATTATTAATAAAATAAATAAACAATTTTAGATCTAATAAACATATAATTATAAATATTATACTTATAAATTTTAAATATTATTAATTTAAATAAAATAATTTGATTTATTTTCTATCTAATTATTTTTTTATATTTATTTATAACTGTACTTATTAGGGTATTAAGTGTACAGTAATAATATTTAAAAAGAAGGAAAGATAGTTATCAAATGGAAAGCAACAAAAACCCTGACAACTCCTTCTCCGTCCAGGTATCTCACATGCAAAAATCTAATGGCCAACAAGATGTACAACATATCTATACAGTTGTTGTAAGGGTTCCAGAATAATAACCTATGCATGTCCCAGCTTGACAACGGATTCTTGACACTGTGATCAGTACCGCGATTCAAAAAGGACATGCCCGTGGAGAAACTATGTATATGGCCTGTGACACGAGTTTGTGGGGACAAGAGAAAAAAGTGGTGATATATAGCTTAATTAATTTATTGAGTGGGTGAAGTGATGTGAAAATTAAAATTTAATTTGTCAATTTAAAGATGAACTTAATTTTTTAGTTAAAAGAATTTTACACTTATAACTAATTTTATATATTTCACTAATAAAAATTTAAATATTATTTAGGGTTTTAATTTAATCTAATAGAAAGATAAAGGAAGTACTCAAACATGTACTCAACTTTTATATTTTATTATTTAATTTTTTTTTAATTTCAAGTTTTATTTAATTTACAAGTTTTGCATTTTAATTTCAGTTAATTTTTGACAATTTAAATAAAATTATAGCCGCAACAATAAATTTAATTTTTTTTTCCAGCTATCTCCTAACCAATAGACCAACCCAAATTAATTACAATAAATTTAATTTAATTTCAGTCTCCCGGCCTAAAATTTCTTTAGGCCATTTCGATTGAGCTAGGAAACTGGGCCACAGTCCAATACAACCCACTCCTGGAAGAAGCAATTAGACTGGCTCTTATAAAGTTAAGGAGGTTTGGATTCTAGCCCAGATTATAGAATTAACTTTCAATTGGATCCAAAGCAATCTCATGTCCAACACGAACAATAAGCAATTCGGAAAAAAAAAAAACCTAACACCAAACCTTCTAGAAGCTTTGGAGTCCAGGTTCAGGAATCAGGAGCAGGGATCACTGCATCAGCTTAGATCGCACGTTCTCATAGTCACAGTGACAGGCACAGGAAGCTCGGTGAGGTTCTACAATGGCGCCCGTTGTTCCTCGATCCGGCGACTCCATATTCGCTCACCTCGAGCACGTGGTAACTAATCTACTAATTCTCCCAAAACATTCATTATACGTGTTACTGTATCGGATTCTCAATTTGCTCATTTTTACTTTTTTTTTTCCTCTTCCAATTTCTTGTAATGTGAAATGTTTCCGACGTTTTTTCTTTTTCTTTTTCTGATTACCTTGGAATCAGGATCCCCTTTGAATTTCATTGAATCTCCCTTTTTCGTTCGTTGCCGTCGTTTTCTGAATTCGTTAATTACATTTGTAATTTGCTGTTTCAAGTACTTAATTATTTGTTTTGTGAAGAACGCAGAGCTATTTACATTGACGTATGGTGCTATCGTGCGTCAATTGATTACCGATCTCGAAGAAGTTGACGAGGTTAACAAGCAGCTTGATCAAATGTGCAATTTCACATTTTCCTTTTGCATTTCCTTTTCTTTTTTCTTTTATTCTATTTATAATTCTTAAGTAAATGTTCATTTTTCAATGTCTGAGAGAGAATTTGCGTTATGTTGTGGTATCTTATTCTATCACGATTTATTTTTATTTATGTTTGGTTTGCTGGGTTTTACAGGGGCTATAACATTGGGGTACGTTTAATTGATGAGTTCTTGGCCAAATCTAATATCTCAAGATGCGTTGATTTCAAAGAGACTGCTGAAGTGATTGCTAAGGTATTCTACTGCTTGATATCTAGACTTTGATCCTTATTCGTCCTTAAAACTAAACATGCTATCTGTGTTCTTATATTTGATTCGTGGTAGTTTCTTATTGTCACGCTTTCCTTTCAAGAATTTGATGGTTACTGTGATCATGGTTGTGTTGTTTATTATATGAAGTATTCAAAGTTTTGTGACAAATCCTATCTTATAGGATATCCATTTGTGACAAATACTAAAACAGTATATCAATTGATTATATATCTAGAAACACGTATTTAGTAAACAAGGTAAAGTTTTATTTTGTAGTATCAACC
>JASCZI010211452.1:155378-196949 GCA_036250425.1 Stylosanthes scabra | reverse complement strand
ATGCTGATGGAACATCTTGTAGTATTGTATTGGAAGATAATCCCTTGGTAGACTTCGTTGAACTTCCTGATAACTGTCAAGGGCTACACTACTGCAACATCTTAAGCGGCGTTGTTAGAGGAGCTTTAGAGATGGTGAGTCTCTATTCTTAGTTTTTAGCCAGAGAAACCTCCATATTCTAGCCAACTTTAGCTGGCATATGCAGTTAAAATCCATCACTGAACTCCTTCTAATTAAGTTGGGAAAAAAGTAACTAACAGTGAGAAAGATGCATGACATACAATTGGTAGTTTCCTTTTTTATCTTAAGAGACACAGCTTCTAAGACACAAATCTTTTGTATTTTCTGTCATTCTATAAGCTGGAAATAGAGTGGGCAAAATCAAAGTTTTTAATAAACAAAATGAACAAGTGAAAGGATTGAAACTAAACTATCAACTAAATTATTGGTAACACTATTTATCGATATATTCATGTCATGTGTAAATTATCAAATTTCCAATTTCAGGTTTCAATGAAGACTGAGGTGACATGGGTCCGAGATATGCTCCGTGGGGATGATGTGTATGAGTTGAATGTAAAACTCCTCAAGCAAGTTCCAGAAGAGTATCCATACAAAGATGACGAGTGAGATTTAATTTTCTTACTAAAATTTTAATTCTTTTGTTATTTCAAGCTTTGTGTTTTATATTTTATATTTTTTTATGTGTATGCATGATTAAAATTTATACTCGCTGTAATCATGTTTGAATCATCATAAGAGTTTTCTAATTTTGCATCCTCAAGTTACACCAATAAATTGCTGAGTATCCAAGACCATGAAATCTTTTTGATTTGATTTATGTCATAATATGTGTTGAGGTTTAAAATGCAAAAACGATAAGGAGCAACAGAAAACTTTAACTCTCTGGTACTAGAGTATTACATAGTTATATACATCGATCTGAAAATCGATTCGAACTGATCAAATAAAAACTGTCTAGTTCAAGAATCAGCTAAGAACCAAAAAATCTGGTTCCAGTCTCCGGTGTTCCTGAGTTCCTTATGGTGGTCGTTACGTTCTAGCAACCTTCTAATCGTGGTTGACTCTGTCCTGTCGCCCTTGTCACCTCCGTTTTGGTAGGGCCTTTGCTCTTCCTCTTTATCCCTTGCCGTGTTGTTCATTATCGACTTACTTTTGTTGCTCTTTGGATCTTTCAATTTCAACAGTTTCTTGGATTTTTCACCTCATAATCGTTATACTAACACATGAATAAAAGCAACGGACTCGAGAAAATGGATATGGTAGAAGGATACAATTTCTATGTTAAGAAGTTATATTTACATTGTTAAAACTAATAATGGACATGATGTTAAAATTGGTCACTAGTATACAAAGACTCGAGGAATTTAGATCCCAAAATTAAAACAACGATGTTTATGTACGACATAGATGTCTAAATATAACTGTCTCGGAAACATAGATTCGGAACATATAACTTTAAATTTGTGATGTAGTTTAGTTATCCACATAGTTAAACTTCCGAAGATTTGTGATATGTACTAAAATGATCCTTGAGATTTATTGAATATTAGATAATATCGTCTTTAATGACCATTTAACATTATAAGTGAAACAACATTGTTTCATATTGTTTAGCATATAAAGTAGCAGTTACGTTACTTACAAAGTTACGTTACTTACAAAATTAACAAGAATTAGACGGAAAAGAAATCTTGAACTAATTTGATAAAATCTTTTTAATTTTAGAGATTAAAATGGTGACCAGAATTAGATCAAAAAGAAGTCTTGAACTAATTTGATAAAAAAATTTTAATTTTAGAGATTAAAATGGTGTAGTTAGAATTTTAGGGACTAATTTAGTGTAAACTACGAATTTAAGATATTAAAATCGGGTTTAACTTGTTTTCTATCTGTATAACTTTTTTTTTCACTTATAATTAACTTTAGTTGATGAAGTAGTCAACTGATGTAAATGTATAACCTAGGTGTATGTACAAATACATACACAATGATTTATTTTTTTATTTTATTTTTAGTGTGTAGGTAACATTTTTAATAAATGATCAGTTGTGTTTAATATTTATAATAATCGATCATTATTGATGACTTGTTGTAAATGTGTTTTTGGTATTTATTGATGAATATTGGGGAAGCATTTTTTTCATCCACAAACCACTGCCGTCAAAGTTCAAACTGTAGAGTGTAGGCTGAGTTTCCACGCGTCGGCCCACTGCCACCGGTTGGCCGCTTGAAGATGTAACAAAGCCATCAGCCCATCACTTCAATCTCAGTAATCACTCGTCACCTCTCTCTTCAAGATGGACCACCACATCCACCATTTTCATTAACAACATTTCAAGGTCAGTTACGTTGCATCGCCACTGCATGTGCATAAGTGCATTGCCAAATTATCTTTGATCTCTATAATAAATAAATCCAATCCTTTTTTTCTTTTTTCTTTATTAAGTGGTAGTTAACTGGTAAACTGCATTTAGCTAAAGCTATCAAAAAGATATGAATCCATTGGTCACAAGACTCAACTAACAAATTGTGAACAAAATGAAATTGTTTATTAAAAGCCTTACATAATTTGAAATATTTAACCAGATTATTATTTAACAATGATAAAATATAAATTTCACCTGAAATTAACTTCATGAGAGTTTTCACCGAATCAAAATTGAAAAAACAAGTTAATCCTCCATTTTATTACTAACTAAGAAAAATGTTGTCTATTTTATTTTTATTTTCTTAAAAATAGATTAATAACTTTAGTATTTTTAACTACAATAATACTACGAAATCAATATTAAGGAGTCATTAAAAAACCAATAAATATAATTAGAGAGATGATAAGATTGAAAAAAAAAGAAAAATCAATGATATTAGCTAGTATAGACTAGGGTTGACTTCTTAGAATTTCTCTTTTACCTAATACAAATTAAGAAATTTTATTGTGCATTTATATATTGTCAATTTTTCGGTTGATTACTCACTCGCCATTATTTCTTAATATCCCATTTTCATTCTGATCATAAAGAGTTAAAAACAACAGTCACTATTTATAAAATTCGAGTAATACTATGTGTATACCAAAATCAGTCATTAAATTAGTCATTTAAAATATAATATACATTGAAATACTAGATACATATTTAAATTGAATTAAACTACACATATTTTTTGTATTTGAATGTGTATTATACACTAATGGCTGATTTGATGGCTGATTTTGGTGTGCACAGTGGCGAAACTTGAAGAATATTTTTGGGGGGCCAGAAATTTTAATGAAAAATATTACAGAGCTAAATTTTTTAGAAGTTATATTTTATCTTTTTCAAATGTTAGTCTTCTTCTTAAAAATGTATCAATTATTTTATTTTCGTTATTATAAACGGAGAAAAATTGAAATATATAACCTGTAAAATAAAAAAAATATATAGTTAGAAGTTAGAACAATAAGTCAATAAATATTAAAAGTTACATAAAAAATTAATTAAGGAATCAACAAAAACATAAAATAATATTAAACTAAATGAATAAAACATTACCTAATTTCTCAAGGATGATATAAAAGAATATATTTATTTGAAACTTTGTTTGCAATATCAAAACTTAGAAAACTGTATTTATAAATTATTTAGCAATCTACATAAATATAATAATACTAATACTTATTAATTATTTTTGTGTAATATAAAAATTAAATTAAAAAACTAATAATATGTAAAATTATACTAAATTAAATAAATAAAAATACCTAATTATTAAAATGGAGGTTTACACGTATTAGTAGGTTTTATTTGTGGAGTGCATAGTAATTTTTCGGGTAATGTTATTCTAACAAGTGATTTTGGCTAACCAAGTTCAATCAAATTATTTATTTTTATGTAAATAGAATATTATTTTGATGTCAAATAGTATAAAAAATACCTAAAAGAATTTTTATTTGACATTAAAATAATATTTTATTGAATATAGAATAAATAACTTGATTAATTAAATCATTTATTCCCATAGAATTATTAGTTTTTTTTATAGGTATGATATATTATTATTTAGTTGATTTTTTTTGTTTAGGATATAACTAGATTTATTTGTTTTTCCTAAAATAAGATACAATAATATTTGATTAAATGATTGTAGTAGGATTTGTTTTTTAAATTTGAAAAAGCTATACATGCTGGAACTCATCCATTTTAATTAAACATTGAAAGAAGTAAAAATTAAAAAAGTTGAGTTTCGAACAAAGCACCCAAAACTCCCCCAAAGCAAACTGACCATCTAAACTATTTAACTTACTTTATACATTTATATTACTAATTTTTTTTATGAAATGTTTGGGGCCATGGCTCCCATTGCCTCCATGAAGCTCCGCCATTGGGTGTGCAAATATAATTATGACAAGTTACTGTATTACACTATATGGAAATCTATATTACCAGATTATATTGAAACCAGATAAATGATCATATTGCTCCGTTCCACATTTTTATGGAATCCGTGGCAGGGTGCCACGGATTCTCCTATTGTAGCCTGAAATTGCACTGGATCCGTGACACTCTGTCACAAATTCAGTTTGATGTTTTAAAAAAGACAGAATCCATGGCACCCTGTCATGGATTCAAGTTGGCGGATCCCAACACTATAAAGAGGAGGCTTAGGGACATTGTGAGCTCAAGGAAAGGGGTGAACGTGAGATGGTAGAGGTAGGATTGCGACATGTGATTCGAGTGAAATAGATGAGCTGTTTCGAGGTGGTTTCGCGAGCATGCACAGATTGATCCCTTTAGGAATGGATGGATTATGCAATTAAGAAAGGAGACTTGGCGGCGATACTTTAAAAAATGATAGTCCTCCTGAACATCCGATGATTTAAAATACGTCGCCGCATTCTCCATGAAAAGGCCAGGGCTGAGATATGACCACCTTAGTCCATCGGTCCAATACAAGCTCCATAGGAGGCATCTGAGAAATGGTCACTACGTTGTTATGAAAATAGTATGTATGTACGAGGTCAATATTTACGCTCTACATTTTATTTACTGTCAAAATGTAACTAGATTGTACTTTTACGATGTATGATGACAAATTATGATTTTGTTAGTTTCCGATAATTTGAAGTTGTTGTTTGTGAATAAAAACAAAGCGTGATAAATGTTCATTTAAAATGTGACTTTTTTGTGAGTGAATCATGTTTTCTTGTTTTTTAGATGACTTTGTGACAACGAGATGATAGCATAGAAACAACAGCAACATAAATGGATACATATCTGAATTCAAATGATTTCATACATAATCCATTTCATGAACGACAGAAATAGAAACACACCCTAATCCTACTGAATATGAAAAGGAAAAAGCATAAAATTAAACACTTGACTAACCCTAAACTCTAAACAGCATCACCGGCCGTGGAACATCTCTGAGGACAAGTCTTTCGGGTTTCGCCCGTCTCCCTGCACAGACAGCAGCGTCGAGGTCGGTTTGGGTCGGTGTCATCCATTGCAGTCCTGATTCGAGTCGTCCGTGGCCGACCCGCCCTTGCTCTCCTCATGTTCGGATCAGGAATGACTATGGAGCCGCCATAGGGAGGCCAGTATCCCTCTGGTATGGGTGGTGCAAAGTGTAGCCGGTACACGTCGAAGACCTCTGACATGCGATACACGTCATGCACATAGGCACCCCAATTCAATCGAGAGTGGGCACAACAAGCAGCAGCGTGCATGCACGGATAATGTAGTCCCTGGAAATATCCACAGTCACATGTCATGTTAATCAGCGAGACACGGTAGTTGCCCAGTTAAAAGCCTCCCATAGGGCTGATCTGTGTGACCTCAAACTCAGAGCTGTGACGATCAAACTGAGTCACGGCAAAGCACCTAGAATCCTCGATGTTCTTCTCCATGGCGCCCAGCAACGTCTGACTAAACTGGTGCCCTGCTCCAAGCTGTGCCTCTGCATCTTTTCCTCTCCTAACCCAAAGCTCAGCAATTCGAAGGTACGTGGACTTCACCAAAGCCGTCACGGGGAGGTTCCAAGTACCCTTAAGAACAGAGTTAATGCACTCGGAAATGTTGGTCGTCATGTGACCAAACCTCCGACCACCATCCATGTACTGAGTCCAATGCTCCATCTCCATCTTACTGGTCCACACACCCATCCTCCTGTCCTCAGCCACCAACAAGCCATGCCAGTAATCGAAACCAACCTCGCTCTTCGCATAGGTGGCATTCATAAGGAGCTGCTTGGCCGCGACCGACTTGAACTTCAAAGCAAAGTTCGCAGCTACATGCCGTGCATAGAAAGCACGGTAGGCTGAAGGAGGTAGCCACCCACAAGCAGGATCTTCCAAAGCAGCCTTGATCACGGTGTACCTGTCGCTCAAAACCAGTATACCCAGCTGCGGTGTCACATGTGTCCGGAGATGAGTCAGAAAAAACTTCCACGACTCGGTGTTCTCTCCCCCAACCAGAGCAAACGCAAGTGGGAGTATGTTCGAGTTCCCGTCCTGAGCAATTGCCAACAAGAGATGGCCCCCATACTTCCGATACAGATGGGTGCCGTCAATATTGATAAGAGGCTTGCAATGCTTGAACGCTTCCACACACTGAGGGAATGTCTAGAATAGACGATGAAAGTACGCTTCGTTGTCATCCCCCTCCCTTACAGGACAAGTCTTCAAAATTGCCACACTGCCCAGCATGGTGAGCTGGACCCCCAGAATTCATCGAGGTATCTCTACATATGACTCATCCCAATCCCCATATATCTGTGCGATGGCTTTCTGTTTCGCCTTCCAAGTCTTCCTGTAACTTGGAAGAAAGTCGTAACTGGACTCGGTGGCGGTTCGGAGCACCTTGATGGACACAGCAGCATCTGCCCTGATCAATGGCAATATGAAATCGCATATGACATGATAATCCAGCTGCCTGTGATCGCTGGAAATCTGGCTGGCCAAACAAGTGTGCGGTCCGTTGTACATCCGCACTTCCCACACACCCTTCCGCTTCCGGAGTGTCAATCGAATGAGCCAATTACACCCCTGCCCGAATTGCTTGCACCGTCCGAGGTACTTGGCATGATCTGACTCCATCACCCTATACTCGACCCCACGACGGATGCTGTAGTTCTTCACGGCAAGGACCGCAACTTCCTTGTCCACGAATGTCTGTCCAATCTGAAATTCAGCTTGGTTGTTGGATCCTTGAGAGTCCTGAGTGCCGCTGCTTGGCTCACCCTGTACTCGCCCAGGACCCGATAGTACATCCAAGTTCAGGGTCGACAAGTGAGGAGGATATTGGTGCGTCCCTGAACTAGATGCACCACCTTGTTGATTCGGAACGGGGCCGCTGTCGTCGTCACTGTCACCCTCTATGAATGGTGGTTCGTCATCAGAGTCATTGGCCTGCAATGCCTCCACCACACCAGGATTTGGCACTCTCTGAACAGGCGGAGCGCACAAAGCTTGCGGCACCCCTGTACCGGTATCCCCTAAATCAGCCACAAGGTCACCTGCTTCTACCTCATTATATATTCCGAACGTCGGGGACGTGACGAGCTGCGCCTCTGGTTCGGCCTGGATCGTACTGCGGGATGGCCCGGCAACATTAGCAGAATGTTGACCCGACGCGGAACCACCTGAACTCGCAAGTGGAGCAAGCATTTCCACAAACAGCTCGGTGGTTCGCTCCTCAGGGAACTGCCTCCTGCAGTGAAACAAAACCTGCAGATCCTCATCAGCTTGGATGGCAAAACTGCCATACATCACCCCCTGAGCCACAACAGAAATGGGAATCCGATAGTATATCATTCCAATACGCTTCCTGCCGTTAGAACAGATCTTCCGTTGGATGTTACGCTGAAGATCCTACAAATGAGTTCTCGGCGTGATGAACACATTGGTTTGATTTTTACTTGTGAACTTCACTCTCTCTCGTGAACTATGTTTAACCTCACCATCATGATGAACCAGAGCAAGAAAAAACAATCTTCCTCAGCCATCACTCACACAACTAAACCAAATGAACCCTCCCTAAGCCTCCTATTTATAGTGTTGGGATCCGCCAACTTGAATCCGTGGCAGGGTGCCACGGATTCTGCCTTTTTTAAAACATCAAACTGAATCCGTGGCAGGGTGCCATGGATCCAGTGCAATTTCAGGCTATAATAGGAGAATCCGTGGCACCCTGCCACGAATTGGTGAATTCCCTTCAGGATGCCACGGATTTCATAAAGATATAGAACGGAATAATATGATTATTTATTTGGTTTCAGTGTAATATGGTAATATAGATTTTTAACTGGTTTCATAAAGTTAAACCTCCACGATTCTTCTTCACTTTTGTTACTTTCTCTTACATTTGATTTATGAAATAAAAATCACACAATTATTGTTTTCTGATTAAAAAAGAAATCATTGAAGTTTTTTAGGCTTAAATAATTTTTTATGCGTATAGATTTTTATTCATTTTACTATTTTAGCACTCACTTTTAGTTTGTTTTATTAAGTGTTATAGTATATAACAGATTAAACATTGATGTACCAAGTTAAAATGTTAATGTGACAGGTATTTTTTGCCGACTTGAAAGAAACAAAAATAAAAAGACAGAAACTAGGCTTAATGTTTAAGAGCCATGATGTTATTACCAAGGAGAATTTCAAACTATTAGTGATAAAAAAAAAAGAGTAATTTTATATGGTGAGTCGTGAAGATGATTTATCATGAAGGGTGCAAAAATTATTATGTAAACATTTAATTTTAAAAAAAAAATAATAAAATACCAAACATTTTATATAATAATAGTCTAATCAAAGATAATCTTAATCTTATTCATCCTTCTTTCTCTTGATGATAGCATGCATCATTTTATAAGGATGAAAAGTTTATTTAAACCAAACTTTAATTATAAAATGGTTGAAAAAAAAATTTAGAAATATAAAAACAAAAAATAATAATTCAAAATTGTTACATCACGATCTAACAGATGATGTTGATTGATGAATTATTATGGTGAATTATTAGGAAGCTATGAATGAAACACAATGCTATTCACTCACAATAACTTTTTGTTGCCGACCATGCCAATGTAAAATCATGGTTCTGAGGAATCCCGCCGTCGTGGCATCGTTCAAGCAATGAAATGCATGGGGGCCTCCTCCTTAGGCCTTTCCAAATTTGGAGGCCAAAATAACACTTTAATAATAATGCTTACTTGGAACAAATACAAAAGTACAAAAATAAACTAAACATGTACTTTCTAACATTTTTTTAATATTTTATAATATTTAAATAGCATTAATTTGCTTTTATGTTTTAATTTTACCTCTATTAATAATAGTATAATTTTCGGGAAAAAATAAGCATAATACTATAATAGTACTAATTATATTAAAATTATTTTTAAAAGGTAATGTTGATATTGTACATATAATTCTTTAGAGTAATAAGACAGTTAGATTATTGAGAAATGTTATTATGAAATTATAAGTTACTAAGGAAAAAAAAGTATCAAGAAATATATAAAAAAAAATTGTGTGTTGGATTTATATGCCATTGGGTAAAAAAATAACACTGAATAAATCCTTAGAGTTTTTGGTTAATAAGGCTTTTTAGTTGGTTTAAAATGTGAAATGATAAAAAATGTTAAGAACAACTTTCTCATAAAAATCATTGAAAGATAATGACTTTTTTCTCTGGCGAAAAAGGACTCTAGAAAAATTTAAATCCTTATATAAAGCTTACCATTGAAAATTTTGAAAAGTTGCAATGTTAGGTACAATTTATCTTTATAAAGTCTTTCGTTGTAAATTATTAAAAACCTGGTATTTTTGTATTCTTAATCATTTATATATACATTACAAATTCTTAAGAACTTACTTATTACTTTTTTTTCTTAAAAAACTTATAGATTCATAATAACAACATTCTTGATTTTTTTTTAACAATAATTGTGACCCAAAGAGAGTAATTACTAATTATACATTTCAGAAATATATGGAATAAATATTTAAATTGGTTCTCGAAAAGTTATGTATTTTTTAAATTAGTCTCTCAAATATAAAATTAATCAAGTTAATCTCTGAAAATTACAATAGTTAATCACGTTAGTCATTTTGTTATCTCCTTTAATTTTATGACGTTGTTAATATTTGTTGAGTTAGACCAATTAAGTGATAGACATAACCAAAACGACATAGCTTTAATGAACTATCTTTTTGAGACTGATTTGATTTAATGAACCATCTTTTGAAGTTAATTTGTTTCGTAGTCCAACAACTGTCGACTTGATTCCATCACCTCCAGGTCGCTCAACCTCCAATTGCAACTAAGACTGTAATTACCAAATAAAAAGCTTTCTATCAACTCAAGAGACACAACAATCACACGAAGAGTTGCATATTGTTTCTTATTGATTCATTATTAATATTTTTTTGAGTTATAATAATGTAAATTCTAAGATAAAGAGATTTTCGTATGTAGAGAATAAAGATTATCACATAAAAATTTAATTTAATTTTAAATAAATATAAAAAGAAATTAAAATCATCTATTTAATACTTAAATCAAGATAATTTTCATTCTTTTTATTACTTTATTTTTCATGAAAGTAAGTACCTATAATAATTTCCATCCACAGTTACCATAGTAGTTTCTAGTCACTTATAGTAGAGTTTGTTTTAATCTAGAGTTTGAATTTGCTTCAAACAATTGAAAATAAAGAGAACTGTCTTACTTATATCTAGTCTAGATATATTATAGCCAATAACCAAATATTTGGTATCATGTCTGTCATATTCTAAATAAATATCTGAACCAAAAAATATCTAAGTACATGATACATTGATTCTAGACAAATATCTAAAATCTAAAAATATCTAGCTAGGCTTATGTTTCCATACATAATAATAATATCGTTATTATTTAGACGAAAAAAAAATATCGTTATTATTCAATGTGGCCAAACTTTGACCAATGATACA
Organism: Stylosanthes scabra; assembly: GCA_036250425.1. NCBI lineage: Eukaryota > Viridiplantae > Streptophyta > Magnoliopsida > Fabales > Fabaceae > Stylosanthes > Stylosanthes scabra. Next base: position 185,962 of record JASCZI010211452.1, on the reverse strand, counting down.
CTGTTGACTGTTCTCATAAACATATGATCAATGATTCCTTAAGCATTATATTGCTTAATGATGTTTAATAAGTGGCAATTTAAAATAAAAAATAAAAAATGTTGATTATATCTAACTTAATTCATATAGATATAGACGGAGTTTTAATAGGAAAAAATTATAAAATATATTAAAAAATATTTTTTGTATTTACTTATTTTTCACATTGTTAATTTTTTTAATGATAATAATGGACTAAAAATAAATTTAAACATAGAAAAATTATTCAAGAGAAAATCAATACAACTACTATTTTTATTTTTTTTTTACAACTTTCTACGGTGTCAGATTTTTATGTTGACTTGCATAGATCCTTCAACTACTGAGTAGGGTTGCTGGTTCAAAATTTTAAATCTTTCTATACTCAAAATGTGATTTAAATCATCATCTTTTGATTAAATAAAAATGAGCTAATTTAATTTCATTCCACTAAAGTTTCGGAATATAAGTACTATATCCAAATTTTACATGAAAAGAAAAAAACAAATATAGATAAAGAAATAACCAACAACAACAATGAGATAAAGCCCGCTCCATATTCAAAACCAAAATTAAACCGAATCGAAAAAGAGATAAAGCCCAAATCCATATTTATTTTTTCTATTTTAAAAAAAAAATAGTTTTGATACACTCTTGTATAAATTTGATGCACCATCTCAAAACATACATCTAATTATTCTTTCAAAAAAAAACATACATCTAATTATTATTAAACTATACATAAGTAAAAATAATTAATTTTCACACTAATGGCAAATAAATACATTTTTTTTGCAAATAATAATAATGATAATAATAATAGTACTTAACCCTGATTTCATTCCCCATGATTATTGGACTTTTTAAGCAAACTTAGTACACACTTTTATGATTTAATTTATTAATATTACAATTTATAAGTACCACATCTATCAAAATTTATAAGATGAGAGTTTATAAAGTATAAGTGTGACACATCTCTCATTTTATGAGATAATTTTTAAGGTTGAATTAAATTAACTTAATCTCAATTTTAAAATAATATACAAAGCTTATTCGATTTAATATTATTAGACTACCCATCTGTTTATATTCACGTTCTAGATAATTATTTGTAAGTGTGAAGACATGTATTACAAATCTCATATCTATAAAAAAAAATATAATCTCTTAAAAATTTATAAATATGAAATATCTCTCACCATAAGATCTAACTTTTGAGATTGAATTAAACCATATAATTTCAATTCTAAAAATTAGTTAGAATTATATATACTATATAATTAATTTTGGTGTACACCTCTTTTTGGTGTATACCTCTATCTAAGTCCCAACGAACATGTTTTTACTACTAGAATGAATATATTTTTAAAAACAAATGAACAGATTTTTAATCTGTTCGTGTCAACTATAAAAATATGTTCGTTGTATACATAAATTTCTGTTCGTGCACGAACATAATATTACTACTAGAATGAACAAGTTTTTAAAAATAAATAAACAGATTTTAAAACCTGTTCGTGTCAATTATAAAAATATGTTCGTTGTATATATAAAAATTTATTCATTTGAGACTTGAATAAAAGTGTATACTAAAAAAAAATATACATGTAACATTCTATATACTAAAAATCATTTGGTATATTATTGTAGTGTTGCAATACTATTATTATGTGTCCCTTCTTTCTCTGATTCTATGGCTGGCCGCGTGTTCTCTTCTGTAGCCATATGCTTGTTAGCTTTACTATAATATAGTGTCATTCCATTCCATGCCTCATGGTTTCATGCCTATAAATAATAATCAAGTAATGTGTGCAAATGCAACCACATTCACATTATTCTATCATATACATATTACATATATATACTTCATTATTCTATTTCATCTATCATCATTACTATTCAAATTTAGAAATTTCGGTTCATAGCAAAAAAATGAACGATCCTTTCTCTTGATCACTTTTTTATATTTTATTTTTTCCATATGAAGCTGATGATTAACGTACCTTAATCATCATTTACTTCAGACTAAGCACAGCAGGTAAAATTTCCAACTTGATCGTTGAAGTTCTAATCTCATATAGCGATTATAATTTATTGAATTTTTTTAATTATTGTATATATATTATTGTTTCTAATAGTTATCTCGTTAGATACATATATAATTATCTTTTGTATACTTTTATCCAATCATATTTATATTTTTTGAATAAGTAAGTTGACATATAGTATCATTTTTTTTGTAATTAAAAAATCTAAAATTACACACTACTGTACCAATTTCGGCAACTTTTAAGATAAATAATTCTATATTAGGAAGACGAAAAAAATGCTCAAATAGCCTAAATTTTTTTATTTGGTGTACATTAATTATTGATTAAATAAATAAATAATTTTAAATATTACAAATATATAATTATGAATATTATATATATAAAATTATGATAATATATATGTATGTTTATTTTGTCAATCAAGTCTAACAAAATTATTTATTTCTATATTATTTAAATAGAAAAATATTTCGGTGCTAAATAATAGAAAAAATAGTATCGAAATAAACTTTCATTTGACATTGAAATAGTCTTCTATTTGATATAAAATAAATAATTTGATTGAACTTCATTGACCAAAATAAATACACGTCTAAAATTATTGATAAAATTATAAATATTAAATTAAATATGAAAATTTTTATTATTGTCTTCTTGTTATTACTCTTATATAAATTAAAGTTTCGTGCATGCCTGGCTTTCTTTTAATACAACATTTTTCTTTTGAAATTGTTTAATACAAGATTCTGTTAACATCAATAGATAGATATGAGGATTAATTATTTAACCATTTAATTTCCTTCCAAAATTGGCCTAATTGGCGGTTCCTATATTATTATTATTATTATTATACATATATGGTAATAATAATTATCACTTAATAGAAAGATTGATCAGACTAGACAGCTACCACTAGCCGACGTTATGTCCTTTGCTTTTTTCAGGCCAACAATACACATATTTTGAATATAACTATGTCGGCAATTCCACACAAATTCTACTTCTAATAATTTACCAACAAGAACATCTTATATATATGAATTATAATCCCAACGGTTCATGCAAAAATCCAACTTAGTTAATTAGAATTTAATCTCAATTAAATGGACAGTAGTAATTAGAAATTGCTGTGACAATTAGCATTAAGTGCGTGCTTGCATTAATACAAGCACCAAGAATCAAAAGGTTGTTTCTCGAACTTACTTGAATAATGTTGTATTATATCCGTTGCAATAATTAATTAATTAGAGATTTAACTATTTCACTCTAATTAATATATATATTCATGACTACTCCACAGAGTAATATAATATACATAGCTCCCAAAAAAATGGATTATGAACCTCCATTCCTTGAAACCTACAAGACCCTTTTGCAAGAAAACATTGAAGACTCAAACAGCAATAACAATGATGATGATGATGAGGAGGAGGAGGAGGTAGAGCTACCTTTGATTGATCTTAAACGGTTGAGTGATGATGATGAGAGAGAAGAGTGCATGGAAGAGATAAGTGAAGCTGCAAGGAGATGGGGTTTCTTTCAGATTGTGAATCATGGTGTTTCAAATGATATTCTTGGGATGATGCTGTTTGAGCAAATGAAACTGTTCTATCAACCTTTTGTGAAAAAGTCTTCAGATAATTTTCTTGGTAATTTGCCACCAAGAACTTACAGATGGGGAAACCCATCTGCTACTAATCTCAGGCAGTTGTTATGGTCAGAAGCGTTTCATTTTCCTATTTCACATGTATCAATGGTGGACAACCACCACAAAACTCTCAGGTATACATTCTTTTATTATTAGATTTAATTATTTTCAGTTGGTCTTTATGGTTTTATCTAATTTTTAATTAAATTTTTATTTTTCTAAAATTAAATAATTTACACCTTACCAAATTTTATAATTATATATTTATATTCGTATCTTAAAAAAACATTTAATATAATAAAATATTTTATTAAAAAAATGATTATATCTTTTTTTAGATATAAATCTTAAATAAATATACTTTTATGTAATAAACATATCATATTAGTATAGTATTTTTGTCAACGATAATAATTTAATTATAAAATTTGATATAATACTTGAGCTAATTAAATAAGAATGATAGTGTATATATACAAATTCTTTTGTAAATTAAATTTAATCAAATTAACTTTTTAATCAACAGTTTTATTTATACATTAAAATCAGTCACTATGTATTTATATATGAATATATATAAATATATGTATAGTTTTTATCACCTTTAATACGTATTTTATATTTTAATGTATATTTTGCACTATTAGTAACTAATTTTGATGTGTAAATAACAAAATTCATTCTTAATAAATAATGTAATAGCACTCATTAAGATTTAAACTTTTAATACAGGTTTGATATATTTTTCTTTTGTTTTTATTTTTAATATTATGTATTTTGAAATTAAAATTTTATAAAGAATAGTAAAAATAATAAAATTGCCTCTTTATTGTTTTCAATTTTGTCTCTGCAAAAAATTATAATAAAAATGCAATCTCATTAGTGTTTTTGACATTAATATTTTTTCAACAACAATTAATACACACTCTCTTTATTTTGTTAATTCATAAAAAATCATTTATTAATAACATTCATATTTTTATAAATATATTAAGAGGATTCAAACTAAAACTAAAATAAAATCTTTTTATTTTTTCAAACAAAGTTTAGCACGTCAATTACATTTTAAAAGCTTTAGAAATGTATTTTTTAATTAATAAAAATGATCAGTTTCAATCATTTTACTAATAAGTTTCGTTTGACATTCATTAAGCACTGACCTTTGCTAGATGCGAAAAATATTCTAGCTATAACTTACACCCTCCAATTATTATTTAGTTTATGTGTATATTATATGGCATCTTAATAAGCTTTCCTTTAATTTGTGCTTCAATATGGACCTAGTATATATAGATGTTTTGACTGATTCTATATATGGTGTCCATTATTCTAGTGGGTCAATATATCATAATTTGTTGATTATATTGATACTACATCATATGAACCACATGCAATATAAGCTAAACATTTAAAGGTGGAAAGTAGTATTTTCCATAATTTTATTGTGGAATAATTAAGGTGACAATATGATTGACCAATTATATGAGTAATTAGTGACTCCACTATTTTATATCTTTTAATAATTTAATATTTGACTAATATATTTTCTCGCTACCTAGGATTGCTGAAGTCATAAATGGAGAAAAGGTTGGATATACCGACTAAACTACAATCAACCCATGAGCAATTGCGAGAAAATTAATATTTTACATGAAATTGAAAAAGTAAATTAAATATATAAAATATAAAATTATAATAAAATTTAAATTACAAAATTATATAATTTAGTATAAATTTTATAAAATTAATTAATTCATTTGAAGTATAAAATTGAGATTCTAATTAGTATTCTCATGACTATTATTCTTTAATATATATATCTTACCACTTTCATTAAGCAATTTTTTATTGAGTTAATAGCAGAATTGAGTCACTTGAAAAAATTTGAGTTATATATCATTATATTTTATTCATATAATATAATTTTTTATGTATAAAATATTGTAATATTTTTTTAAAAAAAAATTTCCATCCAAATAAAGCAAATTTTACATTTAAAAAAGAGGATTTGGTTCATTGTGTAGACGTACGTTTTTCTGGTAATCATTTTTACGTAATTAAATTTAGGCTTATATATGAAAAAGAAAAATCAAATTAAATATACACAAAAAAAGCAATCAATAAATCAGTTATTTATTTGTATAAAAATATATGATAAAATTATTTAATGTTAAATTTTTTTATGTGACGACAGTGAGTGACGTGGGTGTGACGGAATAAAATAAAATATTATAAAAGCATGCTTGTGTCATTCTTTATTTCCCACTACTTCTCCATCTCTTTTATGATTGAGAAATGATATCTGTGCTATTTTTTATATAATTTAATAATATAGAAAATAAATTAAATATTTTATGGTATCGATTGTTCTTATAATATTTTTTTTAATTGCTGATTTTAAATTAATTTAATTATAAAATATTTTATAATTAAGAACAACAAATAAAAATAACTGACACATAATATCTTAAGCTACCTAATATACTTCCAATATTATATATACTCAGTTAAGTTGTCACTTTTATATTAAAAAGTATGTTTATAAAAATATATCTAAAAAGTGGTATAAATACAAAAAGTTTAATTACAATATAAATTTCTATAATTTGGCAACCCTTTTTAAAAATTGCCGCTAATCAACTGTCATGACAATAAGGGGAATATCTTGTAGTGTTTTCATTTTTATAATTCTAAAATAGTCCTCTCTTTTCTATTTATTTTACAATTTAATAAAAGAAATCTCTCTTTGCTTTTTGTCCTTTGCTATGGGGAAAAATGTTTATAAAAAACCAAAAAATTGAATAAAACTTAATTGTAAAATTTAAAATAGTATAGGAAACATTTCAGGTGCTCTAGAATATATGGTAATTCAATGATCTTAACCGTTAATTTCAATTATAAAATAATTTTAAAATATATACAAATTAAAATGAACAATTAAGATCATTAAATTACCGTAAATCATGGAGTACCTGAAATGTTTCCAATAGTACAAGACACTCAATGAAAAGAAAAAAATTAATTATAAAGTTAATAAAACTATAGAAATTTACATAATGATAATTTAACAAATATGAATAACACTATATAACATGATCCTAACATATCTTTAATTTTATTATTATTATTATTCTTAGAATTTAATTTCCATGCACCGTCAGTTAGGGCCGTCAAAATGGGTCAAATCCGTCGAGCCAGCCCGTTTATCCGTCTAAACGGACGGGCTTTTGTCTCTGAGCCCGGACCGTTTAAAATTCGGGCTTAAAAGGGCTAGCCCGTTTAACCCGGAAAAATCCAGGCTTAAACCGGCTAGCCCGTGAGCTGGCCCGTTTATTTAATTTATTTTAAAATTTTTTAAAAAAATAGTATTTTTCCCTATATTTTATCTTACTCGATCTGAAAATCCGACCCATCAACGAAAAATTTCGTTTTTTATATGATTTTTTCGCTAAAAAAAGGTATTTTTTGTCAAAAATAATTTTTTAAAATTAAAAATTAAAAAATTTATTTATTTTTTAAAAAATAATTAATTAATTAATTAAACGGGCCAGCTCGTTTACCCGTCGGACTGGCCATAAATGAGCCGGGCTAGAAAAATTCTAACCCGTATAAAACCGGGCTAAACGGACCGGGCCTAAATAGGTCAGGCCCGCCCTTGACAGCCCTACCGTCAGCGTAAAAGAGTTTTACACATACATCTAATCAGATGTTAATTTTTAAGTCCACTACTTATAAAGTCAAATAAATGCATGAATCTGATTGAATGACTGTGTAAAACTCTTTACACCGTCAGTGCATCAAAATTAAACTCTTATTCTTAATGCTAGAAAGACAATAACATAAATTATTATATTCAACGTATTATCTATAATTATATATTTGTAACATAAAAAATTACTTATTCATTTTAGCAATAATTAATGAACGCTAAATAAGAAAAATTTAGGCTACTTTTTATTGTCTTCCAAACTTTTATTATTATTATTATTATTATTATTATTATTATTATTATAGTATTGGTAGTTAATTAATTTTAATTAAATTTGATGTAGATCAAGCATTGAAGCTTTTGTAGCAACAGTAACCCCGCTAGCCCAATGCCTGGCAGAAATTCTGGCCTGCAAAGTGAATAAGATGATAAAATCGAAGAATTATTTCAGAGAGAATTGCTTTGCAGAAAGTTGTATAATTCGATTAAATAGATATCCTCCATGTTCAAAACTACTATCTTCAAAGTTGTACGGACTGATGCCCCACTGCGACTCAAGTTTTCTTAGCATTGTTTATCAAGATCATATTGGAGGATTGGAATTGCTAAAAGATGGAAAATGGGTTCGTGTTAAGCCTAATCCAGGAGCTCTAGTTGTCAATATTGGAGATCTATATCAGGTGATCTTTCCTTTAATTCATTTCTACCATGAATTTATGGCTCATGCTACCAGTGTTGGCCCTGGAATTTTAACCCCTTGTTTTATCATTAGATTGAAAATTCAGATTCATAAAAAAAAATTTGAAAAAAAATATAATTCCTTCCTTGATGTTAGGCTACATGTATTTATCCTTGTGAATTTTAAACCATAATTATCCTTTTTTTTTTATAGAAATATTATTCATGTATTTATCATCGTTGAGACCAACAAATTTTTCTAAAAATTTAAATTGATGAAATAATGTAACATAAAAATTATTTTTCTAAAAAATTTATATATATGATTTACATAAATCATATTAAAGTTACATTTTAACATTTTCCAGTATCTCCAAAAAATGGGACCAATGAGACTGAAATTTTTAAAAATTGAAATTAAAATTTTAATATTTTTTATAGTCAAAATATTCATACTCAATATTAAAATTTTTAAGATTAATCTTTGTTCCGACTCCATAAACTTAATTTAATCTAAATTTCTGTTTCTTAATAAATTTTAAATTAAACACCCCATATATCAAACTTAATTCACTTTCAGTCTTACTCTCCTAGTCTTCGTATCATATTTTTATATTTTTTTTCTAAACGCAGCCTATCTTATATATATAAACTAATTTATATGTCTTTTCTTATTAGCTTTAAACTTGTAGAAGAAGTGATTTAACAAATAATTTGCTTTGGTTTGTATAGGCATTAAGCAATGGCGTTTACAAAAGCATAAAACACAGAGTGGTTGTTTCCCAAAAGCAAGAGAGATATTCCATGGCATTCTTCTATTGCCCTTTACAGGATGCATTGATACAAAGCAATAGCAAGCCAGCTATCTACAAAAAATTCACTTTTAGAGAGTACAGAGAAAACAATGAGAAAGCTGTCAAACAAACCGGCGACAAGGTCGGCCTCTCTAGGTTTCTCTTATAGACATTCTCTCCGAACAATATAATTATCATGTTTCTCTATATACAATAATTTATTAATCAATAATAAATTCTTAAATAAAATTTAAATTGACTATATTTTTCCTATGGATATCCTGAAAATAAAAAATCTAGTACGACATAGTTATTAATTATGTGATGTGATACATATGTATTTGTTCTAAATTATAATGTATGTATTGTCTTGGTTCAATAGTACTATGAGATGTAGATTAGATAATTAATTATAAGATTATATATACAATGGTTTTGTAGTTTCAAGTAATGATCTTTAATGTTAAAAATTTACATGTGTTATATATGTTTCATCAATTGACACGCAAGTGTTTGTTATACTTTGCAATGGGATTTAGGTTTGCCGAATCTGTTTACAATGACAAATACTGAAATACATAAACTTGAAGAAAACATGTAATGTAATTATATTTTTTTTAAAAAAAATTCTCTTCATTATTAATCACAGAAAAATCATATGTTTAAAATATTGTTGAAAAAATACATAATTAACCTTTTATAAAAATTTCAGAAAAATAATAACTTCTTATAATAAACTTATTAATATCTAAAACCATGTAGTTTCTAAAAAAAACTTCAATAAAACATATGTCCTTCAAGATATTAAAAAGGGAAAGGACTTAAAAATATATAGAACTCTCAACTCTCTCAAACTCCTAGCTACCATTTAACATAATTTGTTATTTCTCATTTTTTTTCTTGGTTTAAAAAAAAACAGTGATGCTACATGTACATTATTTTTCTCCAACCAAGTTAAACTAAGTTAATTTTGCCCACTGCACGAATAGAATATTACTACTAGAACGAATAGAAAATTTAAAAGCAAACGAACAGATTTTAAAACATGTTCGTGTCAACTATAAAACATGTTCGTTGTATATATAAATTTCTGTTCGTGCACGAACAGAATATTACTACTAGAACGAACAGAAAATTTAAAAGCAAACAAACAGATTTTAAAATATATTCATGTCAACTATAAAAACATATTCGTTGTATATATAAAATCTATTCGCAGTAACAACTTGGTTGATAAGAAGAGTTGTACACCTGTATTAATGGTTTTAAAAAATAGTTTCTATCATCCCCATGTGTTATGTTAAGCAAAATTAAAAGCATTTTATTGCTAAAGAAACAACATCCTTTGGCCCAAAAAAGTGAGGTAACCTGCTTTCAATTTTTTCTTTTTAAAAAAAGTAAAGAATTAAAATTTTAAATAGAATAAAGTAAAACATAATAAATATTTTGTTTTAGAATTTGGTTGAAATTAATAAGGAAGATACTATTTCTAATAATTGTTTCTATGATAATCATTAAAACTAGGATTAAACATTTTTACCGTAGGATAATACTTTTTTATGAAATATTAAATAATGACCATATTTTTTTTCAAAAAAAAACTTCTAAGTTGTTAATATTTTAGAAAAAAATTGATGTTCTAATTATTTTTAAATTAGTAATTTTATTATTTATAGATTCTATTATTTTAATTTAAGAATAATAAGGTAATTAACAGTGTTAGAGAAGTTTATTTTTTATCGTATCAAAATAATAATATCCGAAATTCAAAATAAATATGATAATGACCGTGAAAGCCATGCGCAATTGTCTAATCCATCCTTTTTACATCTCTACGCATGATGATGCCCTCAAATTAAATTTCTGTATCATTTCTAGTTTCTACCAAACTAACCCTATTTTTTCCCCTTTATTTATTTTTTTCCCCTGATGATCTCAGAACCTAACGAAATTGACTTACAAAGTGAACCCAAAATCAACTCAAGACGCAGATAATGTGGGCCAAAGCCCTCGCAATAATCTAGCGTGTTGCCCCAACACGGACAACACCGATAAGAGAGTGAGCTTTTGACACGTAATTAGCTTACTTATCTATTTAATAAATGTTATGATTTAAAAGCAATTCGAGTAGTCAATTTTAAGATTGACATTATGCGTGAGTAGGACCATTAATTTAAATGATGTTCTTTTAGATTGTATAAAAATTTAATAGTGGCCGAATAATAAATATATTAGGTACGTACGTTTATGATGTAATATCTAAAATTATGAATTGCTATCCAATCTACCGAAAAAAATAAACTTTTAAAATAAGTTTAATTTTTGTGTATGGCCAAAATATTGTTATACACACAATACATTATAATTATAGTCCTTTTTTCAAGAAAAACATTTGGTAATTGTATGTAGTTATAACCTTCTATTTTATTTATTTATTTATTTATTAATATTGAATTAAATATATAATATTAAAAGTTATAAAAATATAATCATAAATCAAGTTAGATTGATATAGTGGTTAGCTCATTAGTCCAGTTAAACAAGTGTCGGAAATTTGAATCTCATCTTGTATATACAACAATTTATTGGCAAGCAATAAACTTTTAAATGAAGCTTAAATTCACGTTGAATTAATCCTTACATTAGCAGATATCAAGAGAACAAAAAAAAATCATAAATGTTGAATTAAAAATATAAAAATCAAATTAAAAATTCAATAAAATTATAACTAACCTTATAATTATAACCTATTATTTCAATAGCTATACAAATATATTTTTACAGAAAGTCTCTATCTGACCATGTAGAGATATTGCAAGTCTCTATCTGCAAGTTTGAAAAAGATGAGTAACAAAATTTAAAGATGAAAATGGGTCCATGATAGGAACTGAAGAACTGAACTGAATAAAATAAAATAAGAACATATAGTGGACATGCATTGATGATATAGTTTAAAGTGACAGTGGCTGTCTATGTCATTTTCCAGCTTTGTTAGTTGATGCAACCAGACTAAGTTTAAGTGACGATGGCATGGGACTTTGAAGAAAGTGAATTGATGGAATGAAAACCATTAATTCATAGCCATTCAAAGTGACCGACATCTTCTTCATCAGAAATGTACTTGGATCAATTCATTCATGTGACATTCATGTGACAATCATGTGCGCGCATTTTTTTTCTTACTTAAAATTCGAACTCGAAAAGCTCTTATAAACATCTCATCGATCATATATGTATGTGGGCTATGTGCAGGCTTAATTATTGTCTCTTTCTACTTTTATATGTATATATTATTCCTTTTACCCCTCCCCCAACTTACAGAGGAAAAGAATAGAACTAAGGTAAAGAAAAGAAAAGTCTAGAGAAATTATCAATGGGTTATTATTTTGGAAATACTGAAGGCAACAAGAAGGCTAATCAATGATACTAGTTTTTTTTTTTTGAAAGACTAATTAATGATACTAGTTAATTAGGAGAAGAAGCATGTTTATGTTTGAAGTGGATCAATTTCGGTGTTTTTTTTTCTCCTTAGTTTCGGTGTATTTAAACTTTCTAAACGATATTTAAATTTTTTTATGAAAATACTAATAGGTATAAAGACTTAGAGATGTCAAAATTCCCCACAATGTCGAAATCTCCGTGAAAATGGAAATGAGGCAAAATTCTTCCGAGCAGTGGCGGGGACTCGAGCGGAGAATCTTCGGCTCAGTCTCCGAATTTTCGAAAAATAATAAATACCTAAAATATATTTATTTAGATAATATATATTATATTATATCATTTTATGTAATTTAATGTTCCAAAATTTCTTGAACTATTTGAAATGTTTTAAATATTCTTATTAGTTTATTTCTAATATATATTTTTTAATCATTTTACATCTCATTATGTTGCATTATTTTATTTTTTTAATATAATATTAAGTTTTAAATATTTATTATTTTAGAGAAAATATATTTAAATGATGTTTTCCTATATTAGTATTTTTTTAATAATTTTTTTTAATTTGTTTACTCATTTTTATTAAAATATCTATTAAAATTATAAAAAAATGAATAATAAAAAATCCGTAGGTAATAAAAAATCCACGGAAACAAAAAATTTTCTATAATAAAAACGGTTTCGCTATTCACACACCATTTTTTTAAACACCAATTTGACACCCATATAAAATACGGTCATTAGTGTGTCAACTGCTCTTCACTTTTTGTAAATCTCCTATAATAATAATATTTTTATATGAATATAAATATAGTGTTTGATAAAAAAATATATAGATAGCATTGTTCTAATAAAAAATGTGGTGCAGACGAGGAGATATTTTGGACGTGGGAGGGAGAATGGGAAGGAATGCGTCCCCTACCCCGTTTCGCCCCCACCTCATTGACAACTCTAATAAACCACATGTGTCAGTAAATATTATTACAAAAGTTTTATTTGTATACTAAAATTAACCATTAAAATCAGTCGCCGTATTTTTATACGTATATTTTAACGATCCAAATCAATCAATCCACAAATTATCCACGCACGTGTGTCAGTCTCCACTCACCTATGCATTGTTCACTCTCTTCTCCCTTTTCCTCTGCACTTGGTGCATGCCCCCCTTCATTCCTTTCATCAATTTTGTTATCATTGTCAATTAATTTCATTTTTTTTTTCTCTCCATCACATCTTTCCTCCGCATATTTTTTGTTTTTTTTTTCCTTATACAACAAATCTGAGTTTTTACATTTTATTTCTCTTAGAGTCTTTTATTTCGTTCTTTTTGCAAAATGCATGATTAATTTGAGGTTTGAGTTATCTCTTTTGATTTATTTTAGGTTTTTTATTTTAGGATTTTCAATCTTGACTATTTTAATTTTTTTAATTTTTACTATTTTCTAAACAAAAGTCATGTGTTGAATTATTATGATATAGTGGTTTGATTATTCATATTTTAAGAGGTATAATTGTATATTTTCAAAAAAATGTCATTTTTGCTCGTAGAACTATATATGATTGTATTTTTCTTATTATAATCAAACATGTTCTAAATTATAATACAAAATTCAGTTATAATCAAACACGCTTAAGGTAATAATCAAACTTAATAATTCAAATTTCTCAAAGAAAATTTTTTTTCTTTCATATTATAATCAAATACATTTCAAATTATAGTACAAAATTTACTTATAATCAAAAGCGTTTAAAATAATCAAACTTAACAATTCAAATCTCTAAAAAAAATTATTTTTCTTTCCTATTGTAATAGAAAACATTCCAATTTATAGTACAAAATTTATTTATAATTAAACGCTATTAATATAATAAACAAATAATCAAACTTAGCGATCAAAATCAAAATCAAAATCTTCAACATAACATTTTTTTATCCTTATTATAATTAAACATGTTTCAGATCATAAAATAAAATCTAATTATAACCAAACACAAAAGTGATAATCAAATTTATTAATCTAAATATGTGAAATAATTTTTTTTTATTATAATCAAACACATTTTAAATTATATATTATACAAAATTCATTTATAATCAAACACTCTTATGATAATAATCAAATTTAACAATCCAAATAAATAATCAAACTCATGCTATAGTCATTATAATAAATGTTTTTCAAATTATAATTTGAATATAAACAAATTCGTTGAAATTAAAATTTGTGTTCTTGTATTGATAATAATAAGAAAAGGACGTACAAAAGTGCTGTGAGAATTTTAGAAATTTTAATTAAATGTGAGATGGGAGTCAAAGATAGAACTTTAACCTGAATGTACACTTAAATACATTAAATCGTATTTAAATTATTGTTTTTGTTGAGACAAAGAGAAAAAGGAAAAAATCACGTGTGAGAGAGAAAGAGAATTACACCTGAAGGTAAAAGGAAAGAGAATGTATTTTAGCGCGCGTGTAATTAAAATTGGTGAGAGAATGGATAAGCGCGTGTTGTGAGAGTGGAATTCAATTCTTAATTTTTATATTTTTATATTTATATACGTATTTGGCTGAAAATAATGGACCACTACCATAACTCATATTATTATTATATTCAACCCATGAACACAATAATTCTATATAGAATACGTCTCGTGGATTAAAAAGAGAGAGAAATATTTAAAATAGAATAAAAAATAAAAATCAATAAAAAATAATTTAAATTATTTTACTTTTATTAATCATTATTAAAATAAATAATTTTAAATATTTAAAAATATAAATATTATATATATATATAATTATAAATATTAAATTAAATATAATTGTTGTATTATCATCTCTCTGAGAATCCAACTTTACTCGTCAAATTAAATTGGGAAGGCATTTCATGCAAGTTTATATATCTGTCCCCCACCCCACTCTTTCTTTCGAGCGAGCCTCTCAATAGTTGTTCTAATGAATAGAAAGGTTACTGTAATATCACTAAGCTTTTTAATAAATCATGACATGATTGATTTATTAATACAGTAGGATTCTTTTATTTTTTGGTGACATAATATTGTAGGATTTGTTAGTGGCATATGTGTAACCCAACATTTTTTGTATTTAAAATCATTCCAAACTCAAATTATATGTCAGAATCCTCGATGAATCACATAGTTGATTAACAAAGTTGAAATGTTACTTATCCATAAAAGCTCTTTTGGAAAAAAATGTTAAATTACTGCATAGATCCTATAATTTTATTAATTTTTTAATTAGATCTTTACACTTTTTTTTTAATTAGGTCTATATATCATATATAAATGGAAAAATTACCAAAACTATTCATGAATGTTTCGAACGCTAACAAAATTATCCATAAAAAAATAAATCTAACTTTCTACTCATAAAAAATGAGATATTATTGATAAAACTATCCAAACCCTAAAATATAATTTTAAATCCCTAAATTACCCCTCCTTCTTCAACAACAACACATCCACGCTCCTTTCTCACCGCCACTGCAATGGTGACACAATCTCTAGTCAAACAAAAAAATTGAGTCATATAACTTCAAGCACCTCTTCTGAGTCATATTACTCATTTCTCACCTTTTAATTTTCTGTAAAGAAATTTAAGAACTCAATTTGACAAAGAACGAAAAGCAAAATGAAGGAAACATGAGAATGGATTGTTGGCGAGGAGAACGAAACATGCCTTATAAGGGTGTGTGTATACTTCTCCCTAATATGACGCGTTTTGATGGACTTGTATCTCCTCAAAAGCAAACCTGTAAGGCTAGGTGAGTGTGGGGGACCCACGGAAGGGTCAGCATCCCTACTAGCCAAAACGAAAAATATCGTGCTAGTGGCTTGGGATGTTACATTTTCTACCATCATCGTCACTTCCTACCCTTAGAATCGGCGCCAATGTTACCGTCAAAATCTCTATAAAAAACTCATCAAATCTTTACATTTGATAGGTGGTGTTGGTGGTGGACATTATGTAAAGAAAAATAAAATTGAAAAAGAAATCATGATCATATCTAAAAACTATTTGAAATCATGATAAAAAAAAAGTTGATGATAATAATTTATTTGAAATTATTTGAAAACGTTAGAGGTGAAATAAAACGTTAAGGATATTTTTTAAAATTTTTGCAAACGTTAAGGACAAAATTAAAAGCATATTTTACCCTTTATTATATTAATATGGATGTATTAGGAATCTATTATGTAATTTTTGTATAACTCAAACATTCAATACACATAGATCTAAAATGAAGAAAAAATAAATTAATTAAAAATATATATGAAATTTATATTTTTTATAGTCAAATTTTGGAGACATATCTAAAATTACTTGTTATTAATCCACAAAATAAATTATAAACAAATCTGAAATTTGATTATATGCAAATTTAAGTAGAAAGTATATGCATAAATAGATATTTGCTTCTAATTAAATACGTTTTGAGTGTAAAATTCTACTTTGTTCCATTCAAATTCAAAAATAAAATTCAAAACAAAATATTAAATTTTGAAATAAAATAAAACATAATGTAATTCAAAATTTGAATTCCGAATATATTAGTCTAACTAATTAAATTTAATTGATATTATAATTTATTTTAAATAATATATTAATAAATTTGAACAAGGTTATTAAAAATTAGGATAATAAATAATTAAAAATTAATATAAATTAACTTTTAGATTTCATAGATGAATGATGAATAATGATATTATTGATGATTATATTATGGATGAGTAGCATTACTAATATTCATATGGGGATTGCCGAAAATTGGTCCAATTCGATCTTATCCATAAAATGCCCAAATTCTAACACCGAGCGTGCAAGAACTGATAATTCTTTGACGCAAATTCTTGATGTGTGATCTTTACTTTCAAGACACATAATTTTTCTGTGGGTCCTAGGGGAAAAGATTAATATCTGCGAGCACCAAACGAAAAAAAAAAAAAAGAACTGAATTCAGCCGGAAATTCTTATTTCAAACTTCTAAAATATGAGAGAAATTGTATTTTAATTAACGTTAGAATAAGTGAGTAATATTAAATGTAATGTTAGAAAGAGAGTAATATAAAATTATTTTATTTAAATTAAGATTTATAATTTTATATATGTAATATTTAATGATCCTTTTATTTCGATAATAATATAATTTAATAATATAAATTAATGAAACAAATACATTTAAAAAAATCAAAATTAATAAATTATAGCAGTCTAACTATAGTTACTTCACCTTTTCCATCAAATCTAGGGCAAATTCCCTTGACATACATGGATAAGCGACGCATACATACATAAAACCTAGTTAGCTAACATATTTGAACGAATCTAGTGATTAGTTTACTAATTTGTTTAAGCAAGTGTGAGGAATTCAAATCTCATTTTATGTATGCAACAACTCGATAGTCAACAGTAAATTTTTAAATGAAGTTCAAATCCACGAATGATTAGTCTTCTGTCGGGTTAAGGGATACTCTGTGAAAAAAAAAAGAACTAATAGACTGAATGATTATGTTTTTAAAATTGAATTAATTAATAATAAGCTAAGTGTAACATTATATATGAATGCAGGCATTAAGCAATGGAGTTTACAGAAGTGTTAAGCACAGAGTGGTGGCTTCTAAGAAGGTAGATAGGTTCTCCATTGCATATTTCTACAACCCTTCTCTTGATGCACTCATACACTGCCATTTGGTTAGTTTTATTCTCGACGTACTAGAGGAGCGTTCAAAGTTTTGCCCCAACATTAGCTCCCTTCGGCATTGCCATCAAGAGCTAACACTGGAGCCATACAAGCTAATATTCTATTACAACACAATCAAAGTACTCAAATAAACATCAAAATTGGCCCCTGATGGAAAGTAATTAGTTTAGTAACTCACACCTGTTATACTACCTTACTCTCCTTTTAATATATCAATGTAGCACTCAGAGATGATCCATACATGCATGCTTGGCACCACCCATCATTAATTCGAGAACACCAATCATTTGTAACACCTTGCCCATCATCGCATGGAGCTTAAATACCTCCATCATTGATTACCCCATTGTCCATCTGCCTTGTTAGATCATGCTTAGTACACTCATCTTCTTCTCATCAAATCCACTTCGTGTTTGGATGTTCGCAGAGTTTCCATCTTCACTTCTTCCTTGTTTGTTTCAAAATTCCCAGTGGCTCCAAAATTGGTCACATGCTTGGGCTCTAGACTCCCATTGCCTTCTCACTCTGAATTCTTTTGGTTGCATATACACAACATTGATGTTCTTTAGCAAGTGTGTCACGTTCAGAATCTTGTTTCTCAAGAACCTGCAATCCCAATTGGTTTTGGATTCTCCCTTCAGCCATTCTACTATGTCTTTTCTATCAATTACCATGGTTATCTCTTCCTCAATTGCATTCATCTCTTCCAGCATAAATTGCAGACTAATCTCCAACCCTTTAACAAACTCCTCACCCCAATCTGCCACATCTATCTGTTCCCCAAACCAGCATCGCACAACATCTCCTCCATTTGTGATAACTCCACCTACAACATACTTGTCTATATCCTGCCTGTTATGATAGCAAAACCACAACACCCATCTTGTCTTTATTTCCACTCTTTGCCTATTTCTTCCTACATTCTTGCAAGTTTGAATCGGTTTTTCCCCCTCCCCCCCCCAAATAGTTTTGTCAGGCGCATGACTTGGTTCCATGCCCCTTCCCAGTCTGTTCTATTGTTCTCAAACACCCTCATATTTCTATTTTTCCAAATAACCCACAAGATTGCAAACAGTAAAATAGCCCATTTTCTCTTTTTGTATCTTGGAACAACTTGGTCTAACCATGACTCAACCCACCCCCTTATGTCCCTGCACCCTACCCACACAACACTTCCCCAAGACACATCCAACCACCACAACTTGCTTGCATATGGACAGTGTAAAAACAAATGATCAGCAGTTTCTATATCAATATCACACATTACACATACCTCCTGTCCTTGCAATATGACTAGTCTTCTCAACAAGACATCCTTTGTCTTCAATCCACCAGAAAAGATAAACCACATCAGCATCTCCACTCTCGGTGGTACAATTCCTTTCCAAACGATGTTAAATATGTGCTTCATTTCGGATTTCCGTACTCCAGTCTTGCAGCGGTATCTATGAAGGATTTAGTGGTGTATTGTCTGTCCTCGCCGAACGTCCAAGCTATCTGATCTTTGGTACCTGCATTGAGAGAAACAGAGTGTAAAATTTTGTGGAGTTCATGTGTTTGGGATCGCTCACTCTCAAAGAATTCCCTACGCCATTGAAGATTCCAAGCCCAATCCGTACCAAGCCACACACCACATTCACTAATCACACAGTTTTTCTGATTGGACACTCTATACAACCTTGAAAATTTCTCTTTTAGTGACGTGTCCCCAACCCATACGTCCTCCCATAACCTTACCTTTTCCCCATTACCAACGCACATCTTCCACCCTTCACTACTAATCTTCCTTACAACTTCATTCATCTTCCTTATGTTTACTATTTCTTTCCAAGGGCCATTCGACTTATTGCAATTCTGATCACCGATTCGTAGATTAGGATCCATATCGTAGCAAGATACCACTATTTTCTTCCACAACGGATCCATCTTTTCCTCATATCTCCCCCACCATTTGAACAGGAGAGCAGCATTTTTGATGGCCATATCTCCTATCCCTAGTCTGCCATGCTCCTTTGGTTTCTTAATTACACTCCATGCAATTGTAGGCCAGCCCTTATCACCATTACCATTATCCCAGAAAAATCTTCTTTGGATTGATATTATCTTATTTTCTACAGCTACCAGCATTCTAAAGAGGCCCAAGTAGTACAACGGGAGGCTGTTTATCATGGACTTTATTATAACCACCCTTCCTGCCTTCGTCAGCAGCTTGGACTTCCAGCTTCCCAATTTCTTCTCAATTTTGTCCATCAACAGTTTCCACGTGTTTATTCTCCTCGGGTTAGCACCCAACGGCACACCAAGGTAGGAAATTGGCAATTTCCCAAGCTTACATTTCAACGCCGCCCTTAATCTCCCAGTCGTGCTACCCTCGCAGTTGACAGAGATAATCACCGACTTGTCAAAGTTGATCTCAAGCCCGGACATGACACCAAAGCACTTCAACAAACTTCTATAATTCCTCAGAACTTCTGGGTTTGGTGGACTGAACAAAATCGTATCGTCAGCAAACTGAAGGTGGGATAGTCGTACCTTTCTTCTTCCCACTTCCAAGCATTCTACCAAACCCCTCTCCACCGCCCTTAGGATCATCTTATTCAACACTTCAGCCACTAAAGCGAATAAGAACGGAGAGATCGGGCCACCTTGTCTCAACCCTCTCTCCATCTTAAACGGCTTTGTAGGCGACCCGTTGACCATTATAGAAAGCATTGCCGTTTGAAGCATTGCTTGGATCCACCTTCTCCATGTGTTCCCGAACCCCATCTCTTGTAGGACGTGATCCAAGAAGCTCCATCTTACTGTGTCGTATGCTTTACGAAAGTCAAGTTTTATGATTACTCCTTGTTTCCTTGTCTTTTTTAGCCACGCCACTGTCTCTCACGCGATCAGAGCTCCATCTATAATCTGCCTATCTTGAACAAAGGCAGATTGTGTTTCACCAACAAGCCCCTTCATAAGTGGTCTAAGTCTGGCTACCATCACCTTTGACACTACTTTGTAGATACTACAACCATACTTATAGGCCTTATGTCTTTTATCTCTTTACCACCACCTTGTTTGGTTGCCAAAGCAACCCATGTCATATTCACAGAAGGAGGCATATATCCATCAATAAAGAATTGTCTTACCATTGCAGTAAATTCTACACCAATGGTCTCCCACGTCTTCTTTATAAATCCCAGATTATACCCGTCCAGCCTTGGTGCTCTCGTTGAATCACACGACCAAACTGCATTCTTGATCTCATTATCTGACGAAATTAGTTCTAATGTCGTGGCCTGCTCACTTGAAATAGACGGCATTAGCCCATGCTGGACTCTTACTTGTGGCAAGGGCTTTTGAGTGTACAACTCTTTGTAGAACCTCCTTGCAATGTTCTTTATTCGGCTCGGTTCTCTGATAGTTCTGCCATCCTCATGTACTTCTTCAATCCGATTTTTCCTCCTTCTTATTATAGCCGTCGTGTGGAAGTACTTTGTGTTCTTGTCTATGTCTTTCACAAATCTATCCCTTGAATACTGTCTCCAGTAATCTGCCTTACGTTTGTGCCAGACCCCCAATTGTTGTCTTAGAGCCTCCCTCATCAGCACATTTTCTTCAACATTTACTCCATCATCAATCTCGCTTTTCGCTTTGCAGATTTCTTCCTCAAACTACTGTATCTTCAGCTCAAGGTTGCCAAATTTTTCTTTGTGCCAAATCTTTATCGGGACTTTCATCTGTTTAAGCTTCTCATTGATTGTTCCATCACCTAGCTTCCTCCATTCTTGGCTAAACATTTTGGTAAACTGGGGATGGGTAAACCACGCGTCTAAAGATCTAAACGGACGTGGCCCCCAATCTTTAAACTCTTGCTTCAATACGATGGGGATGTGATCAGATTTGGAACATTTTATCCCTTCCACGTGTAGCCTCGGGATCTTCTGCAACCACTCTAGACTCAAGCAGAACCTATCAAGCTTACTTGCACATCGTCCATTCCGTCAAGTGTATTTTCTGCCTCCTATTGGGATGTCAATGATTTCCATATCATTCATCTATTCTTTGAATTGCTGCATTCCCACATTATTTACAAGTCCATTGCTTCTCTCACACGGATCAAGCACTTTGTTGAAGTCACTGAAGGCTATAGCCCCTGCATCTGATCGCCTCTTTACTTCAACAACTTCATGCCAAACTACTTTCCTATCAGCTGGTGTATTCGACCCATATATCAGGACAATCAACACAAACTCATTTATCTCCACCAGCGTCCCTTCCATACACAACCATCTCCCACCTTTCGTTACTTGTGTTGGCTGGAAAAAGGCCCTCTCCCAAATGCACAGTAGGCCACCTCCATTATTCACAACGGGTATAGCTTCCCAAGAGTAATTAACATTTCCCTACATTCTTCTTATCTCATACTCCTTAAACTTGCTAATTTTAGTTTCAACAATTCCAACCATTCTTGCAGCCGTTTTAGTCATAATGTCTTTGACACGCCCCATTTTACCACTCCCCCTAAGGCCTCTACAATTTCATAGCACTATCATTGAGTACAGTAATTAGGAACACCTACCTCTTTTGCCGCTCCTCCTTTTCTACCTCTCTGTCTCTTCTTTGAATCTCTTTTCCCCCGTTTGTGATCCCCTGCTACGCTGCCTTTGAGATATTGTCTTAATCTGTCATCTTCTTCAACCTGTATCCCTGCCTCTAAACCGACACGCCACATCCTGTCAGAATCGTCATCGGAGCAATCGATGTCATCACTGTCTTCGTTTACATCTTGGTCCCCCAACCAATCAACATCTTCAATTCTTGCTATTTCCTTCCCCTTCTTCTTCTTACCTCCCTTTCTGGCACCTTGCAAACCTCCAATCACTCTGTCCTTCAGTTTTAAACTTGCCACTCTCTTAGCTTTCTTTTTCGGTGCCCTAATTCTACAGTCGTTCTTTTCATTTCCGCTCACACTCCCTTTCTGTGATTCCTTGATTCGTCTCCACTCTTCCACACCAGGAGGGGCAGAGAGGGAACTGGGCTCATACTCCTCAGTGTGTGCAACATTTGAGTTTTCTATATTTTGGCCCAACTCAAGCCCATGTTCCATCTACATGGCCTATCTACTCACAACCACTGGCACTAACTGTAGGGTCCTTTCTTATATTACCTCGTCTGTTTGTCGATCATCATCTAATGACTTGGTTCTAGTTGGGCTAGCCCAATCTCCATTTGGCCTTTCAAAATTTGAATTTGAAACGTGGGCCCCATCGTCATCTTCGTTCGTCCCATTCTCCCACGGCGCTTGCGATTCCTCTACCCGCGACCTTTGGGTGTCTATATCCATGGCTTCCACTACCCTAACAGACTTTACCATTGACGCAGACTTCTCCCCTTTCCCATGGATAATCGGAGGAAGCACCGGCTTTTCATGCACAGCCTCATCAACGTTTCTGGATGTCGCCGGTTTGCACCTCCCATCCATGAAGACTTGTGTGGTAGCCACTTCTCTTATGTATATTAGGTACTCGTCTTCTTCATCCAGCACCACTTTTGCGAACGATTGGATACCGGGTCCAAAGTTGGAATCTACTAGAACTCTGAAGGAATTATAATGTCCTCCCTCGTCCTCTTCAATCTTCAACACTCTCCCCCAAACCTCTGCAATTTTTCTCATATTCTCAGTGGTCCAACAACCCTGAACCGGAAGACCTAATACTTCAATCCAGCTTCTTCTCGTTCTATTCGCTTCCGTATTTGAACTCTAGTGCCATTTCCATGCTTTGTTCACAGTCAAAGACCAAGAGCAACTTCATTGAGCCCAGCATTCTTACCTCCTCCAATGTACTCCATTCCTTCTTTAACTCCATCTCCATCTTTTTAAATCATAGGAGTGTATAGTCTCTCCCACTAACACTCTTTCCAACTTCTTCTTCTTCTCAGCATCACTCATTCACTAAGTAGATGTAGCGAGTTGACCTTACTTGGATCCATGATGCCACTCGTCATTTTTCCTGCTTCCAAGGCATCTTTATAGGACCTCTGATGGTTGTGCGTCTTGTTGGCGTTATCAGTTCGGTTGGCATCGCCTAAGTTCTCTCCCCTGTAACCTTCAGTATTCTTCTTTTTCACCTCCGGCCTCTCTTCTCCCACCTTTCTATACTTTGACTCAGTTACTATGATGCTATTCCCCCATACTAACCATCCATTGAGTTGCTCTATTGCCCGGGACGCTTCGTTTCTAGTGGCGTACCTGACGAATGCAAATCTTAGTGGGTTTCTTTCTCGACGCTTCATTGATACGAACACATCCAGCACTTCACCTACGCTGTTGAACACCTTTCTTACCCATCCGTTTGTAGCATCAACGGGGAGATTATCCACGAATACTGTGACAGAATTCTTCTCGGTTCATCTCCATCCTCCACCAACTCCATTGTGTCGAGGTCCAATCCCTTTCTGTGGATGTCATGCTTGTTAGAATGTCTTGGTTTGGCTTGGTCTCCAATGGCTTGAATGTCCTCTCCTGGTGACAACTTGCCATTGCCCTTTCCCATCCCCCTCACCGCCTCTCTGGTTTTCTCTCTCTCTCTCGCCGTCTCTCATCTCTCACTCATACACTGCCATGGTACACCACAAATGTATAGGAATTTTACCTACCGAGAGTTCAAAACCCAGATTGAGAAAGATGTCAAGGAAATTGGTGATAAAGTTGGCCTCTCTAGCTTCCTCTTCTAGAACTAATTTAATTAACAGAAATCTTATTATTTATGCCTGTATTCTAAAACTGTTATAGGTACATAAATAAAATCACTCATCAAATCAACTGTTATGTATTTATGTATAAATGTAAACAGTTGATTAAATTGTTATTTTTAATATATATTTTATACGCGTAATTGATTTAGTGATTAATTTTTTTATACACTAATCAGTATGATTATATTTAATTGAATATTGAGTTGCTAACAATGATATCTATGTTTTCTTTTACGTGAATAATACACTATGTTAGTTTTTTTCGTATTTATTTAATATTCTACAAATGTTAGTACTTTTGAAATAATGCTTGTCACCAAATTTTTTTTGAAATAATGCTAACATTATTCCTCTATGCAAAGAATAAAAATCAATCTGAAAAAGAAATAATAATAATAATAATAATAATAATAATAATAATAATAATAATAATGCAATGAGAAAATAAAAATATTGTCACATCAGCTATTCAAGATTCAAGAATTACACTGAATTAGAACCACACATATATAAAGTTTTTAATTATCCACTCCCGTAATAGTTATGATTATTACTTTATTAGACACTTCTTTTACTGATGGGTTTCTTATCCAGCTCCAAATCATTACAACAATTCAACGTTAAGTGTTTAGGTTATTATTATTGAGTCGTGAAATGATGGAAAGTTGATTTGGATCGGACTTACTGACTTAGATCTTTATATTACCACTACTTTTTTATCCTCAAAAAAAGTTGCTACTCCATCCAATATAATACAACTATATCTTTTGTTTCTCTTGCATCAAATATGATACTTTCGATGACAAAAATAAAATAAAATAGCATAATGCTGGTGTCAATATATAAGCCAATTAAAGGCTATTTGTTGGATCGAAACATAAGCTTTCAGTTTCGATTTGTGTGCATTTGATGGAAAGAGTATATTAAATATAAGTGATTGAAGTGTTGCAACTTGCAATCGAGGCTTTATTAATAAAATATATAAATAAAATAAAAGCCTTTTATAGTTTAATTTGTAAGAATACAAAGGCACAAGATTCAAAGTAATTGAAATTGAAGAGCGGAACTGAGCTGGCCATCAAGTCTAAAGCTAAAGGAAAGGTCATCCATTGAAGATTGACAAAAATGGTGTGTTCGATTCGGGAAAGGTATGTCGGGTACATTAAATGTTTTATAATTATAAGTATGAAACGGTTAAAAGGTAGTTTTTCACATGGCGCGTCGTCATTGGTCGTCAGAGCCTATAAATATAAAGGCAGCCTTTTGGGTCAAAGGTTAGAATCTTCATTCAAAAACACACTTAAACAATTTCACATCCCAGCGACTTACTGACTTTGTTCCAAGTTACTTTTTGAGTAGGGTTCCTTCCACCTTTACAATTCCTGTCAAATTTATTTCACAAGTCATTTACATTTCACGCAAGTTATTTACGTATTTACTTCATCTGAACCCATTTCGGTTTTCTGTGAAAGGTTATTATTCTGTAAAACGATTCTTCGAACTTCTGTGAAGGATTGTTCTTCAAGCTTTTTAAGTTTGTCATCTATCGAAATTCTGAGAAAGATTATTTTTCTTAACTTTTAAGTGTTTTTGTAATCGAAGCATTGTTCCAGAACTAAGTCTCTTGTATTTCACTGTTTTATTTCCATTATTAAAGTTCGACACAAAACTGGTTTGTAAACGAGATCCTCTTTAAGGAGTTGGAATCCGCTCCCAGATTATTAGAACGGATCAAAAACACAGATTTCTTGTTTCGTCATCGAAGTGGTAAAAAATCTGTAAAACAGTTTCATTGAAATTAAAAGATTAATAATTAATTAATGAGGCTCAGAGATCAGATTAATTAAACGGGTATTTCGCTGGGACTAATAATTTTGTTTTTTAATTTGATGGCATATTAAGTTAAGAAAAAGTATAAGTAACCAATATTTTTTATCTAATAAATCAGCCAACAAAAAATAGAACATCCGTAACCATTGCTTATAGAACGTTCACAATAAAAAAATTAGAACATGTAAAACCTAAAATAACCAACAATCAACAAAAGAAATGAAACATCCAAAACCTATAAACAGAACATTCAAAACCTAAAAAAATAGAACATCCAATATAAATTATTGGTTGGCATTAATTGATTTTTTGTTAGTTAGCTTGTTGTAAATTAAGCACATAGAAAATCAAATAACATACTTTAAAAAAAAAAAAACTCAACACATAACACCAAGAAGGAAGAGTAAGCGTTTGTTTGGTTTATCATGGGACATCTCTATGTATATTAGAAATTAAAATTGTATCGAATAAATATAACAATTGCATTTGGATAAATTAAAACTTCGTTAATTTATTGTGGATTGAACTATACTCTAAATATGTTTTTAGTGAAAGTAACCATTTTTTACTTTATCATTTTTAAAAATATATTTAAAAAATAATGAATATATTAATTATCTATTTTGACTTCGTAAATTAAAAAATAATATATTAATATTGAGTTTTTACTTTATTTAATAAATTTGAATCCTAACGTAATTTTAATTATTATTATTCAAATAATATTTATTTTATTAAAAGCACATTTGACGAAATATCAAAATACAAATTGCATCGACACGAATCTAATTTTTATCAAAATTAATTTTATAAAAATACATTTGTATCAATATCTATTGTTAATTCAAATACACACTATGTATCTACGAGGAAAAATTTGACGTGGCATGACACGAAAATCAAATATCTAAAATTGATTACGAAACTAATTTAGTGTAGATTAGTTAAGTTCCGTTGGTCGGTGAAACGAATCGTTAGTTGTAATCTTGCAACTACAACTTATTATCGTTGAGTAGTTTAATCAAATGTTAAAGAATTAGAGATGCGTATTTATACATCAAACTCAACAAAGACTTTCATAAAATCATCACCATCATCTTCGATATCTTAGGATTAAAGAGAGGCAGTAATCCTAAGAGAATAACAAAGTAGTGTTTTTTGTTTTATGGACGGAATCTATGGTATTCTGAAACTTAGGATTAAGAGAGGCATTGATCTCGCAATTCGTGATTTGCTTTCTAGCGACCCTTACGTTGTTGTCACCATGGGTTCTCAGGTTACAATCTTCTTATTCTTATTTTCCTCGCTTCTCTGTTTCTAATTACTTTTCTAATTGGTCAATAATTTTTTTTCTTTTCAAATATACCCGATGATGATCAACGTCATTTATTTCATCCTCGCTTATTTTGAATCTGAGCAACCTCTTTAGTCTTCACTTGTCTGCTATTGTTTCTAATTTTCTTTGGAATTTATTTTTTGTTTCCATTCTCATTAGAAGTATGTGCTTACTATTATCAACAAATTGATTATTTTTTTAATTATTGGACATTTGACTTGGTGTGCAGAAACTGAAAACTAAGATCATATATAAAAATACCAATCCTGAGTGGAATGAAGAATTCACCCTTATGGTTGAAGATATTAAAACTCCAATACGTCTGGTATATATTTAATTTCTATATATCGTTCATTATATATCATGAGTTCATTTTGTCACAACAATAAATATAATTTATAACATAAGACTAATTAAATTTCGATCCTTATATATGATTTCTATATGCAGAATGTTTTTGACAAAGATACGTTCACACCAGATGATGAAATGGGTGAAGCAATTATTGATATAAAACCATATGTTGAATGCTGGAAGATGGAATTAGAGAGTCTCCCAGAAGGTTCTGTGGCTGAAAGAATTCAGCCAAGTGAAAATAACTACCTTGCAGATGAAAGTCCCTGCATTTGGCGCCATGGGACTATAATCCAACATATGGTCTTAACATTGAGAAATGTTGAGTGTGGTGAATTAATTTGTGAACTTGAATGGCTTAATATACTAGGTTCTATGCGCTTATTAGAGCTACAACAACAACTATAAGTTTAAGTAGAATAATTATTCAGATAATCAATTCAGTTTTATTTGAAGGTTAGCTTATTAATCCACTTAAATAAGTATTGGAGATTTAAATTTAGTCTTATACATACAGCAATTTATTACATAACGTTAAAATTCATGTCGGATTAATCTTCAATCCGTCAAAATGAGAGATACTGGAGCACCTGAAATACTTCCTATAATATAAAAGTTACACCAAATAAAGAAAGATCCCCACACGCGCACTAAAGACTCAACAGTTAACACTACATTTGTTCTCTCCTCTCTCTCTCTAGAATTCCCGGCGGTGACACCACCACCGGAGATGGCGGGGCCAGACAACTGCTGCTCATGCTGCTTCAGCTTCATAGTAACCATGGGCCTCACTGCCCTCTTCATCTGGCTCTCTCTCCGCGTTGACCAACCAAAATTCTACCTCGACTCAATTTACGTTCCTGCCCTCAACAAATCCCTTCCCTCAACTACAACCGCAAACGACACCGTTTTATTCACAATCAAGTTCACCAACCCTAACAAAGACAAAGGGATCAAATACGACGCCGTTCGCCTCAACCTCTCCCTCTTCCTCTCCCCAAATTCCACGCGCCTACTCTCCAACTCCACCGCCGTCGCTCCCTTCTACCAGGGCCACCAGAAGAAGGCGCATAAGCCTAGCTCCGCCTCATTCCTCGGAAACCTCACGCCGCCGGCGGTGCTGGACGGGAAGGTGTATTTCCGAGTGGATTTTGCGACGGCGGTGAAGTACAAGATCTTGTTTTGGTACACGAAGCGATACGGTATGTGGGGAGGGGCAAATGTGGAAATTAACGATAAGGGTGTGAAGGTTTATCGAAAACCGGTGAGGCTTGGCAACGAGCCGCCGAGGATCGTGAACGGCGTACCGGAGCTCCGTGGAGGCTATCGTGCGCTTCTTCCGCTCTTCGTAGCTGGGTGGATAATAATGCGCACTCGTTGACTTGACTTGACTTCACTATTATGGGAGGAATTTTTTTTTGGTGACTATTGGAGGATTTTAATTAGTTTATTTTTTTTTGTGTTTGTCTATTTTAATTAGTTTAATTTAGTTATGTACTTCTGTGTTGTATTTATTTATTTATTTAACGGTCCCCATTTATTTACTCAAGTGTGACATTGATACTTTGTCACCAACATTTGCTTGAAGCTCTGTTTCATTATCTAAGTATTAAAGTATGGGAAAATTATTCGAGAAAATCACGAGATATCAGTATTTTATTTTTTAGTTGTTAATCTTAATTGATTTTAATTATAAAATTAATGGCTAAAAATGTGGAATATCAGCATGTCGTAATTTTTATGGTATATTGAATAATTTTTCGACACTTACTTAAGTGAACTAGTGAGTTAACTACTAGAGTAATTTAAATCCGTTCAATTTAAATCCGTTCAGAAAGTGATAACTTTTTTTGGTGTTTCACAAAATACGATATCTTTTTTGTATTAAAACGGGGCAAAGCCCAGAGAAACGATTACACATAAACTAAACGAGGCATCGAAGCCCGTTGTTCATCAACAGCTACTAATCTAATAACCTCACTAAGAGGTGTACAAAATACAATATCTAATATGATGTTTTTCTCTCTGGGCCTTGGGACGTTGAATATAATCTTGATTTTTGTCTTTATTGGGCCTAATGGGTAAAAAACGAGAAGTTTTGGTCACCCTTCTGCCCCGTTTATTTACTAAATCAAAATCTCACGCTTTCTTTAATACAAAAACAAACATCACGCTTTCTTTCTCCTGGAGTTCAATTCAGATCATGACGGATTAGTGTTCAATTAACCCGAATAACGTGTGGGTTAAAAAATAATACC